>VDFB02186752.1:0-43157 GCA_007258455.2 Sequoia sempervirens
AAAAGAGTAAAGTGTTTGCTGATTTACCTCCTGGCCCTCCTCCTGATCGAGGTTCAGAACACATCATAGAGCTCAAGGAAGGAGCTAAACCGGTGATCACAACTCCATACCGGTATCTGAAGAGGCAAAAGGATGAGATCGAGAAGAATATCCAAGAACTTTTGGAGATGGGTTTCATACGCCCAAGCAAGAGCCCCTTTGCATCTGCAGTGGTTCTTGTGAAAAAGAAGGATGGTACCATGCGCATGTGCGTGGACTATCGTGCTTTGAACCAAAGCACTATCAAGAATAGATACCCCATTCCCAGAATAGATGAGCGCATTGATGAGCTACATGGGGCTAAGTTCTTCTCAAAGATTGATCTAAGATCAGGTTACCATCAGATAAGGATGGGGGGATCAGATGTGGAAAAGACAGCTTTCAGATGTCACTATGGCCACTTCGAATTCTTAGTCATGCCATTTGGTTTGACTAATGCACCGGCCACCTTTCAGTCTTGCATGAACCGTGTGTTTCAGAATCAGTTAAGGAGATTTGTGCTGATTTTTTTTGACGACATTCTGATCTACAGCAAGACTTGGGAAGATCACCTCAAGCACTTGGAGGAAGTGCTTAGTATCATGGAATCTGAGAGCTTGTTCGCAAAAGCTTCCAAATGTGAATTTGGAATGGAGGAATTATTATACCTTGGCCACATAATCAGTGCTGAGGGGGTAAAGGTGGATCCGGAGAAGATCAAAGCAGTGGTTGATTGGCCACCACCTGAAAGTTTGACTCAGTTGAAAGGCTTTTTGGGCCTTTGTGGTTTCTATCGGAGGTTTGTTAAGGGGTATTCTCAGAATGCGGCTCCCCTTACTGATCTCACCAAAAAGGGAGCCTTTGTTTGGTCAGAAAAGGCTCAAGTTGTGTTTGACAAATTTAAGAAGATCATGAGCTCGTGCCCAGTTTTGGCTATCCCTGATTTCTCCAAGCCATTCGAGCTGCAGTGTGATGCATCGGGTGAAGGAGTTGGTGCTGTCCTGATGCAAGACAAACACCCTATTGTGTTTGAAAGCCGGAAATTAAGGGGTGTGGAAAGGTCATATTCAATTTATGACAAAGAAATGCTTGCCATTATCCATGCATTAGCCAAGTTCCGACAGTACTTGGTGGGGAATAAGTTCGTGGTTAAAACAGACCACAATAGCCTCAAGCATTTTATGCACCAGAAGGATTTAAATGAGAGGCAACAGAAATGGGTAAGTAAGCTTCAAGCTTACGACTTTGACATTGAATACGTCAAAGGAAAAAATAATGTAGTGGCCGATGCTCTATCCAGAAGGCCTCATCTTAGCTCATTGTGTGAGCTTACTGCAGACTGGAGAGACATGTTGCTGGCTGATTATGCAAAAAATCAGTTTGCAACCAGCATTCTGGAAGGTACTTTCCATGATGAAAAGTACCAAGTGGTTGAGGGTTTGATTCAGTATAAGGGTAGAATCTTTCTGGTAGCCGATTCTAAGCTCAAGAAGAAGATTCTCTTGAATTTTCATGACATTCCAGTTGCTGGTCACCAAGGGTTTTTCAAGACCTATAGGCAGATCCGAGAAAGGTTTTCTTGGAAAGGTTTGAAGAAGGAGGTTCAACGTTACATTCAGGAATGTCCTGTTTGCCAAGCAAATAAAAATGAGCACACCTTACCAGCCGGTTTGCTGCAACCACTTCCAATTCCCAATAAAAAATGGGAAAGCATTTCAATGGATTTCATCACTGGGTTGCCCAAGGCCCAAGGGAAGGATTGCATTTATGTGGTAGTTGACAGACTCACCAAGTTTGCTCATTTCTTTGCCATTACCAGCACTTTTTCTGCAGCCCAAGTTGCAGATTTGTTTTTTCGAGAAGTGTTTAGACTTCATGGTTTGCCTAAGAATATTGTAAGTGATAGGGACAGTAAGTTCCTAAGTACCTTTTGGCAGGAAATTTTTAGAATGAGTGGTACTGTGCTCACCCCAAGCACGAGTTATCACCCCCAAACTGACGGGCAAACAGAAGTGGTGAACAAGTGGCTAGAAGGCTACTTGAGAAACTATGTGTCAGAACAGCAGAAAGCTTGGGTTAAGTGGCTGCATATAGGCGAGTACTGTTACAACTCTACCTTCCATATGTCAATCAAAATGTCTCCTTTCTTGGCACTTTATGGGTATGAAGCACCCAGCTTTGCAGATTTGGTGTTTGGTGACAGCAAAGCTCCTTTAGCCAAGGATTTGTTGCAGCATAGTCAGGACTTAATGAGGTCCTTGAAGGAGAATTTGCAGATTGCACAAAATCAGCAGAAGTTGTATGCTGATCAGAAGCGTATTGAGCGTTCTTTTGAGGTTGGGGATATGGTCTATCTCCGTTTACAACCTTACAGACAGTCAACTCTCAAGAAGAGTGGAGCTGAGAAGCTCAAACCTCGCTTCTATGGGCCGTGTAGGGTCATCAGAAAGGTTGGGGCTGTTGCTTATGAGTTGGAGCTACCTTCAGATAGCAGAGTGCATAACGTCTTCCACGTGTCTCGCCTCAAGAAGGCTCTTGGACACAATGTGGTTGCTTCTTCACAGTTGCCACCATTGGACGAGGAAGGACAGTTGGTTCTGGTTCCCGAGTCGATACTTGACTTCAGAGAACGTTCCTTGAGAAATAGAACTATCAGAGAATGTTTGGTAAAGTGGAAGAACCTGCCGATGGAGGATGCAACTTGGGAAAGTGATGAGATAATGCAGCACCCTAGTTTGCAATTGCTTGAGGACAAGTAATCTTGGGGAGGGCGGACTGTAATGTCCCCTTTCTAAGCTTGACAGTTTCAGTGACCGTTGGCCTTTCGTTGGGAACCCGGAGGCTAGTCGGAAGTTAAAATTAGGGTTTCCTAATTTTGAGGAGGTCATTGCTCGGAGATGAAGTTTTTAATGGCGGATTCCTTCTGGGTTTTTAGAGGGCTTCGCAGTGGTATGCTCGTCTCAGCATTCAGAGTACTTTTTGGAATTTACTATTTTTAGTAAATTCTATTTTTGGCAGCTTTCCAGTGAGCTCAGGTTGGTTGACTTCCGGTTCCAGTTTGATCAGTTGACTTCATCAGTATTTGCTTCAGGGCCTTTGCGAAAGGATAAGTTAAGTCATTAAATTAAAAGTCACGTTTTAATTATTATAATTAAACGTTGACCCTTGGCTTAGGCTTAATGACTTTATGTTGTGTTTAAAAGGTGGGCCCTTGAGGGTGGCGCCCTCATTGAAGAATAATTTAATATTTGTCTAAGTCTAAACAAAGGTTTGAGGGGCGCATATTCCAAAAGAGGATATTTAATTAAAATATCAACTATTAATGCTTTGAAGAGAAGGTACGCCTTCTTGAGAAGATGAAAGTTTTGACCTAAAAGCTGTTTCTAGGGTTTCGTGAAGTCAAGCAGAAATTATAAAAAGGGAGTCTTGTGCATCATTTGGGTCATCTTGGAAATTACACTGTTATGCTGCCGGATTGATTCTGGATTGTTCGAGGGATGAAGACCTCCTAGTTTGGGCATCTCTTCTCGTTTGAAAGACAACGACTAGTGATGATTAGTAATCTACTTGTGAGTGCATCTTAGCTATTTCATTTGTGTTCAGTTTTGCATTGGGAAATCTGTTTTGAGTATTTTAGTGTTTCAGCTTATTGCATTTTTATACACAGCAGATTGCATGTTTCATTCATATATTGGAAAATACAAAAATAGTCTTTCTGGGTATTAGCTCATTCTTTTTGTTTGTCGGAAGCCATCATATTCTCCAGTTCTCATATTTTATAGTGCTTGCATCATTTTTAAAAAGAAAATCGCCTTTTTCCTTAAGGCCGTACCATTTAGATTCCTTGGGATTTGTGCATTGTGATTTCCTTGAGTTTGGGGTCGGGGTTAAGGTTCTAGATTGGGCGCATTCTTCATATTAGTCTATTGCATCTTGGTTTGGGCCATTTGAGTGAGTTGTGAGGGAGCTACAAGCATTTATATCTATTCACAAGGCTGCTGTTTTTAACCAGCAATATACAGATTTGTAGAAGCAGAAAAAACAGATCGTCTTTTGTAAAAGTTGTAATGATTCTTATGGCTTATTGAGCTCGGTCAAGAAGAGATTGTAATGTATTGCATGAATCATATATATACGGTTCTAACATCTTGACAGGCATATGATCTTATATTGTAAACTGACCAGTAGTACTGGCAGTCATTATCCAGCTTGTTGCTTGAATTGGTATTGTTCAATTTTCATTTGAAGTTGTAATAGATAGATCTCCGCCCTATGGTCGCTACTATCCCACTCCGGGCTAGAAAGCACATTCTGGGTGTTGAGGGTTTCTTTAGGCAATTTCCTTCAAGTAGTAGATTTTGTATTTCTTTCAAGCAGTAGATCTTGTAATCACTCCGTCATATGGTCGCCCCTCACTCCGCATCGGATTGGGTAGCACATACTTGACGTTGAGTTCCTTTCTGCAAATAGATTAGAAGACCCTCTGACCAATGCTCACCCTCAGCGGTGCCATTCTGGTTAGGGTTGCTTTCTTGCACGTTTCGGTTTATCTATCTAACCTTAACGGGTGCATGTTTGTAATTTGTAATCTGAATCATTGAAAACAAAAAAATTTGGCTCGGTATATTTCGAGATCTTAACATGTTTGGTTCTGTCATGAAACACAGGATTGACAGAAAGCTTCACACAACTCTGGTTATCACAATGAATGATAGTAGGCTTCAATGATTGTCCAAACAATCCTACAAGGAGCTTACGAAGCCTCACTGCTTCTTGAGCTGATACTCGGCCTCTTCTATACTCAGTGCCACTGAAGACTGCTTCCTGCTACACCAAGAAATCATCGCAGAGCCCAAACTGAAGCAACATTCAGAGTGACTCTTCCGATCAGTGACACAACCTGCCCAATCAAAATCAATATAACCATGCAGCTCCAAGTCCACGCCTGAGGAATATCTCAAGCCATATCCAACTATGCCACGCAAGTATCTCAGGATATGCTTTGCTGCAACTAGATATATTTGCCTTGGTTCACACATGAATTGACTAAGTGCATTCACTGAATAGCAAATATCTGGTCTAATATTGACTAGATACATCAACGATCCAATCAACTGTGCATATAGAGGATCCGCCAGATTTGAACTAGCTGCAGCCTCCTTATCCATCTTCTTCAGGTTCAGTAGACTCCCTCTGAATCTTCAAGTATTTACATCAACTGTCTGACCTCTTCGTCCAAGATTGCTTGCAACACTTGCCTTAGATAAATGTTTTCCAGCGCACAACTTTGGTACTGTAGAGAATTCAGGATTGTCCTCCTCGACCTCAACTCAGATCACACTATTCTGAATAGGTTTGCGGAGCTACCAATGTCAAATCCAGATGACTGTCTTGTGGAATTATGATCTTAGCAGCTGAAGAGGTCTTTCAAGGATTTAACACGTAGCCTTGTAATATAGTAATCTTCACTTCTTCTCAGTGAGTTACAAAACTCCCTCTTGATCCCTGCTTTAGAGATTGCAAAGAAGATTTCTGGAAGTAAGCTCCCTCTAGCCACCAACTCAGTCCCATGGCTGCCAGTTGTGACTTCACGCTTGATCATTTCTTTGGTCGGCATGACTTCCTCACAAGATGCCTCAAGCTTTTCATCACTAAGTAATCTCTCATCACCTTCTTGCTCCTTGTTGGCGTTTAAATTCACACCTCTGGAATGCGTATTTGAAACAGATAGCTATGCACAGTAAAACTGCTCTTCAAATTAGGAGGGGAAGCTCCCTCTTGCTGATGGTGTTTGAAAGAAAGTAAACTAAGAACTAAGTTGCCTATCTTTTTGATCAGCTTAGAGCACAAGGTTTATTAAACACAAACGCCGCAGTTGAGGTTTTTTGTTTTAAGCAACTACGACTAACTTAAACTAAAGACGTTTCTAACTTCTTGAGTAATATGCAGAGCAAGAGAAACTAGAAATGAACAAGGTTGATTTCTGACAAAATACTTCAATAAACTCTTTCTCAACAAACATCTACACACTTCAATGTAAGCTGAAATCAAGATCATAAAAGTAGAACACAAATAACGGAAATTTGAGATGTTATATCAAGGCAAAGGAGGCTCATGATCTTATTACTCAAACTTCTAGAACAAAACTTACTGCTAACATGCATGGAACAAGAAATTGCAGCTAAAGAGGCTTGCAATCTTGTTCTTACACAATACGAACGGCAATTACAATAACTTCTTGTTGGCTAAAAGAGACTCAACAATTGGCTATCATAAAACAATTGAACAACACTTGAGTAACAAATAGAAGGCACAATAGGCTCAACGTTTTGTTATGACTAGCATGGTTAAAGAAAACTAATGAGCAAAGACTCTTATTTATAGACAAGCAGAGGAGTAGGGAACCCTAAAATCTCCTTGCTTTCACAATCTAGGGCTTGCTCAGCAAGCAAGCTTTATTTCTAAATCTAGAAAGAGATAACATCTAACACCTAAGAAGCAAGAAGCGGGAAACGCCAACTATTTTTTATCTTTTTCTCTTCTCTCAAAGAGATGGATAGAATTATTCCAAGAATAGAAAGAAAGCATCTAGAAGAAAGCTGCTTTAAAGCTCGATCACATCCGCTAGAAAATTAGAAATTGTGTCCCGGTTCGGTGCATCTATGCCATCAATAGCAAAACACCGCTTTTCTAGAATATGTTCACCATTTGCAACAGATCTCAGAATCTTCGACTTCATTGGCTGCCTTTTCAAACTTTCGCTGACATCATGGAAGTGTGACTTGGCAGATTCTTTTGTTTTTCTTTCATTCACTTCATACATCTTCTTGTTGTATTTTTCCTTATGCATCTTCCATATCCTCTCACATTCGCCCTTTGAGATAGTGACACTTTCAGGCCAAGGGGGAATGGAAAAACACTTCTCGATCATATCAGGCTTCAAACTGCAAATCAATCTGCTATCAACTGACTGAATCTCCCTTGTAGCCGGGTTGTAATGCTTGATGCAAGTGATTACGAACTCGAGATTCTGAACTGATATAGGAATAGACGCTGCTGCGAGGAGTCCAAAATGTCCCAGGTTTCTGATGGAAGTGTTGCCTACGCTCTCCAAAGCGTGTAGATCGAACACCAGCTTGATATGATGCAAGTCTGTTTTAGCTGTTTTGATGTAATCATGATAAAGAGTTGATCTAGTCTTGAAAACATTGGGAGTGTACTCCATTTCGGAAAACTTGAAGAATGACTATAAACTCGCCTAGGTTCAGACAAGTTTTGAGCAACTTACTATTTTTAGAAAGCTGATTTTCTTCGCTCCAATGGGCAAATTTTTTGAAAATTTTCTGAGATATAGGTTTTGCTTAGAATCTCGTTGCAAGACAACCAAATCGTCTGTTTTCAAAAATTTTGATTTTATACTAAAAAATAAGCAAACCCTAATTTCTTCAAATTTTCCCGAAAAAAGTTGGCACTTGGGTTTTGTTTAGAATATGATTAGAAATGAACCCAGTTGGTTAGATTTGCAAAATATTGATGGCTGATCGAAAAAGCAGCCAACCTTAGAATTTGAAACTTTCTTGAAAAAAGCTGTGATATGGGTTTTTTTTAGAAGATTGATTTGAGAGGACCCAGATGATTGAAAACTGAATGTACTGAGGATTTCATTGACATGCAAATAAAAAGCAGCTGCTGCAACTTGATGAAGTTCTTGAAAATTTCTTCAGAAGAATGAGGTGATAAGACCTAGATGGCTGAAAATTTGAAAACCTTGGCCTTCTCCTTGAAAAATTTGATCTTCTGGATGAAAAAGCATGAAAAAGCAAGGGTTTATATTGCTGATCTGAAAAATTTGATGAATAACCAGCAAACTGAGCTCTTGAATCTTGAAAAATTTCTTCAAACTTGCTGCTCCAACTTGAAACAATTTTGGGCTAGAAATTGCTTAAATTATCAAAGGAGATGATTACAATATATAGAGGAGGTAGATCACTGTAGACATTTAAGATGTCTAGCTACCTCACCTACTAATTACTGTAGCAACAGTAGTATTGACCATTAATACAAGAAGAATATAATATTCTAACACCCTCCCTTAATGGTCAATCGACTAAATAGCCTACAAAATACAATCTGTAGGTCGATTGGCCACAAATTCTTCAGAACACTCTACTATTACGGAGACCCTCCTTGGATCTACAGATTGTTGATGACCAAAAAAATGTCTTGATAAAGAACAAAGAAGGCTGCCCCTTCTTTAGAAAGCTTTGCAACAAGAGACAAGAGCCTGCCACTGACTCTGCCACTGAGATGAGTCCGCCACTAACCCTCCCAGAAACTGCAAAAGTTCAGACCAGAAAATGTCCAACCTGATGTTGGATAACAGAGCTGTTCCTCCCTATCACTAGAGACACACCGAGAACAGCGGCCACGATTTTGAGGATAAATTGGCAAACCGTCGAAACTTTTGTAGATGAGCACGATGCTCGAGAACAGACCGCAAGAAGCTAGTTGTGTAGATGTTCGCCCCAACAACTTGAGGTGCGACCAAAATAGACTGCAATAAACCATGATTTTTGAGGAAAAAATCGCCAAACCCAAGATTACAAATCATCGTTTTTTCGGAAAAAATGGTAAAAACCAGAGAGGAATCCCACGCATTTGGCGAATTATAGAAACCCAAAAAGTAGCTGGCACGAAATCCGAAACACGGATCAGCATACAAAACATCGTTTTTAAGGAAAAACGGTAAAACCCTTAAGAAACCAGAGAGCCCTCCCGTACAACAGAAACCCTGACTAGGGTAAACAGGAACTGACCTTTAATTTTTGAGGAGAAAACTATAAACCTAGCCAGATTTTTTTTTTTAATAATAAGGGAAAAAATATTTAAAAAACCCAACAAAGAAATCTCACGCAACATTGCGAATTATAGAATCCCAGAAATAGGTAGCCATCGATTGTCAGTTGAAAAACAGAGGGTTTGGAACCCTAGCTGCCAAAACAGATCTGCACAGAAATCGAGGCACAAAAAACGAGGCACCCAAAAAATTGGATGACAACCCATTTGAGATCTCGAAAAACCCACAAGGATTCTGAAATTGAAAAAAATTTCTGACATAAAACTAAGGCACAAATTTCGAGGCACAAACTTTGAGACACCCAAAAAAATCTGAGACTGACCCATTTGAGATCTCGAAAAACCCAAAAGGAATCTGCAAATGAAAAAATTTTCTGCCTTGAATTGGAGGGTCAAAACCCTAAACGAAAATTTCAGAACCCTGGCCGCCATTAGAGACTAGAAGAATTGCAGAAAAAAGCTCAAAATCTGTAGAAGATCGCGCGAGTTTTGAAGCTCACAAGACGCAGGCCAGAGATCTTAGGAAATCGCGTCCAAGAACAAGTAAAAACGCGTCCAATAAATCAGAAAATCGCGGCTTGAAGTGGATGAAAAACGTTGCTAGAAAATCTTGTCGAAATCCCATCAAAACCAGGTGAAAATCGCGTGACTAAGAGTCCAATCCACGCCCATAAGAAAGAAGAAAACACAGACATGAAGAAAAATCCGCGAAATGCGATTTGAGTGCGTTTTCTTCAAAGAACAATGCCCAAAAACTGTCGCGGACTTGCAGAAAGTCGCGCGGCCAGAAGACAAATTGCGGCCAAAAATTTCTCACGATTTTCAGCAACTTCGACCACGAACAGAGGTCTACGAAATTCATGAAGAAAGAGAAAACACGGGAGAACCAGAAAGAGCCTCGATTTTAGCCACGACTTTTTCAGAAGTCTCACATGAATTTTTCATGAATTACAAACTTTTTTGTTTTTTAAAATGCCCAGAAACCCTAAGAGATTTTAGCCACCAAGAGATTTTCTACAAATTTCTAGAAAAAAGAAATTCCAGACAAGAAGAGGCTACAAATTTTTTTATTAAAAAATTCGCCAGATCTTGTAGAACCCCATGGCTCTGATACCATGAAACAGTTTTGGGCTAGAAATTGCTTAAATTATCAAAGGAGATGATTACAATATATAGAGGAGGTAGATCACTGTAGACATTTAAGATGTCTAGCTACCTCACCTACTAACTACTGTAGCAACAGTAGTATTGACCATTAATACAAGAAGAATATAATATTCTAACACAACTTTCTCCTTTGAATGCTACCTGCAAAAATAATAAAAATTACATGAAAGAAAGGTGTTAAATAGACTTAGGGCTTGAATTAGGTTTGCTTTCTTTTGCTTTTATTTTCAAAACCCTAAAAAATCTCAGCTCATTGAACTTGGACGCCTTCTTCCCCTTTGCAATTTCAAAACTTTGAAAAATTTGCAAATTTCTCTAAGGCATGAGAAGTTGGGTGCCCTTCTTAACTAGGGGCGCCCACTTCAAGCAGTGTTAGTCATCTTTTTTGATATTTTCATCTTTTCACCATTTTGACCATCTACTTTGCCTTCGATTTCCGGCTTGCAGACTAATATGATGAGTGAGCTGAATAATTCATCGCGGAGCCAGACCCGTTCTGAGAAGATTGTTCTAGAAGCGTCTCTGGTTAAAATCTTCATCTCAACCTTCGAATTTATGGGAGCCTTTCTACTCTAGGGGCGCCCATTTTGTCCAGAGTTAGCCATTTTTATGATCTTCAATTTCTTCCACAGATGATCTTGTCGAATCTCGTGATCCAGGCATCGGATTGACTGATGGTTATGCTCATTGCGAAGCTGAGGAGATATTAAGAGGGGTCTCCTGGGAGAAACTTCATCAAATAGTTGGGTTTGGGCCTTCAAAAGCTTGGGCGCCCTTCTTGGCTAGGGGCGCCCAAGTTCACCATACTTGGTTTATTTTCCACTTCCTCTTGTTTGCTTTTGAATTCTGAAATTTCACACTCTTGTTTCACCCTATGTTCAGCTTCTCGTATCTGGCGACTGCAAACTCCGATTGACGCGTTGAATATCTCGTTGGAGAGCTGGATCAACTGTGAAGAGATCATGTTAGAGCCACATCTGCAAATTCCTCTGTTTTACCCTTGAAATCTTGGGCGCCTCTTTTCTCCTGGGGCGCCCAAACCTTCCAGACTTAGCCATTTTCATCTGATTTTTATCTTCAAGTTTGAAACCTTCATTCTGTATGTTCCACTTGATTTGAATCTGTTGGAGATTGAATAGTTGGATGATTTGACGGAGACAGGCGATGCGAAGCTGGCTAAATACTAAAGAGATTGAGCATATTCTCAAACCCTAACTGTTGAGTTAGGTGCTCCAAAAAGTTGGGCGCCCTTCTTGACTAGGGGCGCCCAAAGTTCCCAGACTTAGTAAATTTTTGATAATTTACATGTTCTTCATTCTGACTCTTGTGTGAATCCTCCCTGTTCAGCCTCGAATCCTGGATGACTGGATAATCTGATGACTACGCTGCTGGATTCGTTGCGAAGCTGGCAGAGAACTGAGCAACTTTGATTGGAAGCGTAAACCCTAATTTCAACTTTTAGTGCCCTAAAAAGATGGGCGCCTATTCTCACTTGGGGCGCCCAAGTCAACCAGTGTTAGAAAATTTTCACATTTTTTCACTTCTCCGTTCTTCGTGCTTGCTCACCAACTCGCCTTCTGTTGAATGTTTCAAATGTTGAATCTGACGCTTGGCAGCCGACTGACCTCCATTGGTGACCTCAGAGCTCCTGTTATGCTTCTGAAAAAGCAGAATAGACCCACTAGGGCAAAACTGATTATTTTGAGATTCTGACTGCACGAGCCTGATATGGATGTATTTTGAGCCAATCAAAATCAGTTTGGACCCTAACGGACCAACTTTCTATTTTTAGAAAATTTTGCCAGTATCCGTTTCAAAAGAAACCCAGAAAAAGTTACTATTTTTAGAAATTTTCTAAAAATAGCAATTTTCCTAAAAAGTAGGGATGAAAAATTGAGATCTGGGTTTTGTAGGTTAAGTTGCTCTGAGCAGACCCAGATTGTCAGATTTTGAGAATTTTGCGTTTTAACCCCTCGTGCAAGACATGCACATCCAAATTTTGACCTTTTTTGACTGATTTAACAAGACTTTTACTCATTTCTTCAAAATGTCTTAAGTGTAACAAAAATTTTAATTTTGGGGTACAACACTCTTAAAACTGTCTTGAAAGCATTTTAGAGAGAGATTACTAACAGTTTATAACTATCCAAAGAAATATCAAGGCTAGAATCATACAAGGTTTACTATTTCAAGTTATAGCATGAATACATAAGAATTTATGAACAATATTAAAACATGAATAAGTAGATCAACCTATAAAAGAAATATATCAAAGAATCAAAATGAAGGAACAAAGAACTTATCTTTATTGAATTTGATATAATTCTTTCTTCCATCTTTTACTCCTCTCGAGAGTCCTAAACTCAGCACAACAAAAGACAATCTGAACAACTACACATTTCTTAAATGCATTATGCAATTAGCATGGAAAACCAACTCTCTCCAAGAGTTCAAGACTATCATAGTTCATGCATTAGAGAATGATATCGATGTGACCAACTAATCACCATCGAAAGTGCAATTCTCTTTTTATTTCAGAGTCACACTCAGAAATCTTCACAACCAGCATGAAATAACTTGCAATAAATGAAATTTTCAAAGTATCTTATGCTAGTGAACACAATTCAAGAGAAACCACTATCTCTCTTTACTAATTACAAGATCCAACTAAATGATATAACTCAACAAACAAAGAATACTTATCTCTTTAAATATTCTGATGGATGCAAATACTGGACATAGTAAGATACGCTGCTCTTGCGCACAGATCAGCACACAACCTTCACGGCTTGAACACAGGCCCATGGCTTAGAATAGAAATTCCCTCAAATCCTTCTAAGGAGAGATCTCATCCACATCTGCAAATGAAGCATGCTAATTAGGCCTGGTTGGGCAATCTTTTGCATAGTGACCAAACTTGTCACAACAAAAACATTGGACTTTGGAGAGGTCCCACTTCTTCTTGAATGTGGGAGCATCATCAGCTCCTTTATCTCTATTCCTCTTGAAATATCCTTTATTTCCACCTTTCCCTTTCTTCTTCGAGGATTGAGCGGAAAGAACATGAATGTCTTCATTTGTAGAGCTTCGACCAATACCTCTTGCAACCAACCTAGACTCTTCTTGAATACAATCTGCCCTCAACCGATCAAACTTGGGAAGTTTCAATCTTGCACTGATTCCTTGAATGTAAGACTCCCAAGATGAAGGATGACCATTAAGGGCAAGCATGGTCAAATCCTTGACATCAACAAAATGACCAATAGTAGATAGCTGATCTCTCAATTCGGAAATCGTCATGAAGTAAACGATGACAGATTCTCCTTCCGCCATCTTAACATGATGAAGTTGTTGCTTTAATGCAAGTGCTTGGCTTGTGTTGTTGATTTCGTACATCTCCTCCAAAGTTTTAAACATCTCTCTTGCTGTCTTCAACTTGGAGACAATATGCGCAATATGATCCTTCATGGAATCAACTAACATCTTCTTCGCCTTGATATCTTTCTTCTTCCACTGTACCTTCTCTTCCTCATCCGTAGGCTTGGGGACTTTGCTCTCCACAAACTTAACCAATTCACTTTCTTCCAAGGTGAGCATAATTCTGAATCTCCAAGATGTGAAATTTGATGCTCCCTCAAGTCTATCCTCAAGCTTAAGACCGTTCACCATCTTGACGAAGAGATAGAGATAGACAAATAATGAGAAAGAGAATAAAGAGTATTGCTGTAATAATAATCTGATCAAGATCTTCTTCACACCCGCTCTGATACCATGTTAGTTTTATGATCAGATTTAAAGACAGAAATTTAATTCAAAATTAACACAATGACACAACAGATACCCTAGGAAAACCCTCCACTTGAGGGAGAAAAATCCAGCAACAATATATCACTTATATATTGAATGATAAACAAAAGATCTCCTTTACAAAGAGGCCGATATGGAGGCCAAGCAAGAGCATCACAATCTGATGACAAGCTCAGCCTTCAGTCATGCTGTGATCAACCTCTTCAACTACACATGAAGTATATTTATGATCAGGCCCTCCAATATATCGATCTGCCTCTTCAATATATATTGATCTGCTTCTTCAATATATTCGCACTTTCTTTGAACACAGGTTTAGCCTTCTTGAGACCTTCGATTTGACTTCTTCAATGTATTGTCCTGTCCTTGAAGTAGATCGCTCTTGAGACTTACAGCCTATGTAAAGAATGAACTCGCACACATAATCATTCAATGAACAAGTGAATGGAATGGATCAATGCCAAATGGATTACATTGAAGGTGTATATATACAAAGTGGAGGGAGAGACGTGTCTTTCCAAAACAACATGTCGGCCTCATCCAAGAGGCATGTCCTTTGCAAGTAAAAGGTCGTCCTTCATAAAGAATCGCGCCTCTTAAGGAAATCGTGCCAATTATATTAAATAAATATTAATCATCAAATGACGTGGCCATTCATGAAGATCGAACTCAACAATTAAATAGCCGATAGGCTACATTTAATTGTTCACCTTATTCGATCTCGCTGGAAGGATACAACCGACGCTGCAAACATCAACAAAGAGAACAACTATCGCATTTTCAATGTCATAATTACATGAAAGAAGTTACTTGCAATGAACATTGAATTCAAAATACATAACCAAACATATAGTCTCAATGTGAGGGATGTAACACAATTAATATACTAAGTCACCGAGCTGTATACATTGAAATGGATACCCAAGCCTGTTGAAGAACCAAAATACTCTCTAAAGGGTACCCTAAACATCCCTTTAGCCTCCGAGGACTAGATAATAGGCTAACCACTACAAAGATATGGATCTTGAAAAAAAGGGGACATTACACAACAACAGTATGATGGCAGCAACTTTGCTCCTCTCCTTTGACATCAATGATAACAATATTTCTAACAATTATTGAAAAACCCAAAGTTGGAAGTAAGCTTCATCAAGAATCTACTATGAATCAATTTCACATATGCTTGCTCTCAAATTAATGTGTCTCCTACATTAACTCTTATGAACAAATCCCTAAGTAGGCTTGTGAATGTAAATGTATATATAGCCGAAGCACAACATAATCAATAATCAGGTTCACATTTAATCACTACTTAAATAATGCACATCTCTAAGAATTGAAGCATACCAATAAGCTAGGCATATAAACATACAAAATACCAACAACTGACATGTATATTTCGAAACACAAATTTTTTCTCATGGAATGACATCATATTGAATAGGGATGTCACATGGAAACAAGCAATATCACACAAATATATTTGCATGCTTGGATTCAACATATATATATATATATATATATATATATATATATATATATCATAATAATAATCATCGTGAGGTAGGCAATGAAATTTCATCATCTCCCAATCCTATAGAACTATGAATACAATAGAAGAATGACTAATGGAAATCAAATAAAATGTTTGGGTCAACATGGAAGAGACCTAAATGCCTCAATGCTTTGCATCATCTTCACAATGTCACAAAAGAAGATTAGAAAACATATAGATGGTGTAGAGTGGGAAAAGAGATCCTAGATCTAACTAGTAGATTAACCCGGATCAATCTTTTCTTGCCCTAATATTAGAACACAAACCAACAAGGGTGATAAGATTGGCTAATAGCCTAGAAGGAGACTCAACCTTCCTTGGGTTTAGCTCCTTTATTTTAAAGAAAATTAATTAATTTAATGTGAATTTATTGACCTAATTAGTTATAAAAACCTAATCTAAAAACACAATTTATTTGCATGGATGAAAACAGAAATTGATGAAATAACTGCAGATTTGAGAAGGGTAAATGGAGGTGCACCTGTGAATTTCTTTGATATGGTAAATCAGCCCTTTCTCCATAGGTGTTGATGAGATTTTGCAATCTGTTGTTTGAAATTTGTCGAGCAATCTGCTGGCATATCTGATTTGATCTTTTCAATTGTGTGTGCCTTGTTACTTGTAATATTTAATAATGATGCCATCTATATAAATGACTAGCAAATTGATATCATTATCAATGCTATTGACGCATATATTTGGATCTGAAGGACTCTGCTGCAATCCTTGTTCAACCAAATACCTAACAATTTTGATTTACCATGCCTTGGGTGCCTACTTGAGGCCATATAAAGCTTTCATTGGGCTGCATACAAGATGCTTCTTCCTTGCAACCTTAAAACCTTGTGGTTGGGACATATACACTTCTTCCTCCATATTGAGGAAGGTTTATGCCCATTTGATGGGTTGTCCAACCAAACTTAGATACCATGGCTAGAACTAATTTGATGGTGCTCATCTTTGCTGTAGGAGCAAAGATTTCTTTGTAGTCAATGCCTTCTCTTTGTTAGAACCCTTTTGCAACCAACCGAGCTTTGTACTTGTCATGACTCAAGAGTACCATATGCTTTGTACTTGACTTTTTACACCCATTTGCAACGGATGGGTTCTTCCTTGGTGGAAGATCTGAGAGATCCCAAGCCTTATTTTTCATAAGACTTATGTTTAGTGGTCATGTCCTTTTCCCATTCAGGTTTTCCATTTTCCTCCTCAAACACCCATGGCTTATAAACTCCCCGAATGTTAGCCATTACAGCAAAGTTGATTGTGTTTTGCTTGCTCTTGCCTCTTGATAATCTACCCTTGATCATTTCATTGTCTCGAACATCTCCAATGGTGCTTTGCCACCACTTTGGTTTCTTCTTAGGAGCCTCTCTATCCTAATCACTGTTCTCACAATGAGTTGGGCTACTTGGTCATGTGTCATTTGGATGCTAATCCTGGTTATCATCAATAAATTCTGGTATTGTTACCTACCTAGGAGATTGCTCATGCTTAGAATCCTACCCCCCTTTTGGTGGAGCCAACTAAAGTTGAACACTTGAATCCTTGGCCATAAATGCATAGAAGGTTGATTCCTTCTCCTCAGAATGCTTTGCGACATGAGCCTTTTGTGGAGGCCCTCCTTGGTTGGATTTTTGTTCAGCCAACCTCTTTCTACAATGCTTCTTCATATGACCCATCTTGCCACAATAATGACATGTGCTGTTTTTCAGATTCCTTGAAGTGTCCTCATTATTACCTTGTCCTTTTTCTTTGACCTTTTACCTTTGCCCTTATCTTTGGCTGCAAATTCTTTTTGCACACTCTATGTCTCATTGCTGCTACCAACCCGGTTCTTCCATTTGTCCTGCTATAAAAGTTTATTCAACAACGTTTCAAACTTTAAATCAACACTAGTAGAGGTGATATTGAGTGTCTCAATAAAATGCTCATAAGTATGTGGTAAATTTTTCAGTGTAATTACCACCATGTCCGCTTCTTCCATCTTTTGACCAATGACTGAAAATTGATCTCAGATGTCCTTGATCTTGAGCAAATGCTCTTGCAAGGACACTTTATCATCCATCATGATTGAAAAGAGCATATTCTTTAGAAAGAAGGTCCCACCTTTATTTGAAGTCTCATGTAGTTCTTGCAAATGCTTCCAAATTTTTGTAGTGGTCGTAACTATTTGAACCTTTGGAAGCATTTCATCAATCACTAATAATTTTATTTACATGATTGGTTCTCTGTCACGTTCATCAAACTTGTCTGGTTTTTACCTGCAATTGCTAGCCGGGTGTTGGTACCAAGGATGATCTTTTCAAGACATTTGTACTTGAAGATTGTGAGCATTCGTCGCTTCCTGGTATTGTAATTCTTGCCAATAAAATGGTGGCTACCTTCCAACATGATGTTTGGTAAAGAGGCCATCTTCCCTCTTGCAACTTGTAATCACAGATAACCCTCTAGTCACATTGTTGTAGAAACCTTGAAAAATTTCTGAACCCTAGTTTGCAAATATTGAAAATTTTTTGCTAATAAAAGATGGAAAATACCTGATTTTTTTTGGATTCAAACCCTAGTCGACATAAAACACGATTTTGTAGAAAATCATCAAAAGCTCCTTTTCTAGCCACAACGAAAACTAAACTTGACACAAAACTTGAAAAATTCGGCCAAAACATTGGCCACCAAAACTACAAACCCTAGCCGTTGCAGATTTGCAGAAAACATTTAGTATAAACCCACGATTTTATTTAAAAATCATCAAAATATTGAACAAAAACCCTAGTCACCGCGATTCAAAAGTAAAATGCCTTAAAATTTATCAAACCTTGGAACAATTTTTGGAAAAACCAGTCCTGCACGATTTTTACAGGAAACCTGCAATTTGCATAGAAAAAAAACTCAATGATTTCTTGCAATTTCCATTGCAATTTATTGCAGCATGTGATTTTGTTGGGCAAAAATATGAGCTATTTTTGTTAAAAATTCAACCCACAATTTTTATTTCTATATGCTTGCAATTTCACTTTGAAAATAGGTCACAAATTGTAGAAGAAATCCACTTAAAAAAATGGCGCGCAATTTCAAGGTTAAAAAGATCTGCAATTCTTTCAAGCTTTCATGCAATTCCTTATAGATCCATATGACACCTTTTGCTATATAACTGTGCTTTTGCAAGCGATTCCATGTTCCGTCATTGCCAACAACAATCCCTAAGACGATTTGCTTTCTCAAATCCCAAAGCTCGACTTGGGCTTTGATATAATATTACAAAAAATTAACATAGAATGATTACTGAAATATTCAATAAGCAAAGGAGTGAAAGCATCCTTAAACAAGATTACAAATGCTTTATCAGAATAGGATAAGAGTGACAACTAAGAGGATAAGATTTACAACTAATCAAGCAAAATAATAAAGAATATTCCTAAAATCTATCCTAAAAGATAATTGACCGTTATAAATAAAACATTTCTTTAATAGCATAGATGTATGTAATCTTATCAGTTCTTTACTAGGGGTTTGTGGTACATGGCTGTATATTTTATAGCTCATTTTATGTTGTCTACAAAGAGGGAGAAAAAGATCATGTATTATGTGGATTTAACCTAAAGCAAGGTGATTAACATCCTGATTGAATCTGATCAGGTATTAGCTGCCTTTGGGTAAAGCAAGGATTATTTGAAGTTTTTTCAGGAACAACATCTGGCCATGCTTATTGTTGGGACCTTAGGTAAGGAACTTTAGAAATTTAATGATCTAGGGTTGCTTCTCTAGAATGATCTAGACTTTTATTGTTTATCTTTTTTGTGTTTTAGCAGTTTTAGCAATTTATCTCCGACATTTGACTGTTAAGCATATATTATCATTATGACAAGTGAGTAATGTTTATTTTTGCATGTTTAAGTGTGTAGTGCAGCCGTTCTAATGTGCAATAATAGTTCTTCAATTAAATCTCATTTATGTTTATTTCCATAAATTGATACCTAACAAATTCACTTAGTATCGAATTCCATATAGTGGGTATTTAAGCAGTCATCCATGTATTGAACATAACAAGCATGCATTCCCAACTTATTATTTGTGATTTTTACACATATATTGTGGGATAGCTGTGTTAATGTCTCTAGAAAAAGACAAGAAAGCCCAAATGTGAGTTGGGAGAAATTAAGAAAACATTTTGAAGGCACATTTCTTTCCTATTGGGTGTGTAGAACATATTGCCATATACTGAAACAAAAAAGAGACAAGGACAAACTTTTCAAAATGACACTCAGAATTGTAAAGGTAAACCATGCTGCTTGATATTATATTTTACAGAGATCTAAAGCAAGACCTGATGCTAGAGAAAGTGGGGTAACAAAAGGCAAAATTAATCAACCTGGGTTTAAATGTGAGAAAAAATTAAAATGGTATGCTATCATATTTACTAATATAGTTTCTAAAAGCTACTGATAGCCAAATTGAACAAAGGCAACAGTATTACAGAACTGAAAATAAAACCTTAGAATTTTAATTTCTTTGGGATGCAACTTGTGTGTGTTTCTCATTCATCTCAAGGTGGCCTCCATGAGTGGCCATCCACATCAATGCCATTTTATTTCCTTATGCATGCCACTACTCAGGATTTTATTTCTAAGAAGCAGCCATCAAAACTGTCCACCTTTGGTTAGGTTTTTTGGTTGCTAGTTATTTTCATTTTTCTGGAGAGTTGTTAAGGCTTTTCTTGAAGAACCAGTATGCAAAGGAGACATTAGCTTTGACATTTGGAATGTGAGGTCATATCAATTTATTATCCTCTGTGGGGAAAATTAATTCTGCGAGTCAGGATCCCATAGTAGTTTAGTTATTTGCTTGGGCAGGACGCCTCACATGTATTGGCTTTCTTTACATTTCTAGATCAACCCCATATTAGAAAATGTAGCCACATAATCCTGGATGTGGTGCAGCCCATGAGCATTGAATGTGTTTTCCTTCAATCTCCCTATTCCGGGACAATGAGAGGTAAATTATAAGTTTTGGGTCTATTTTTTTGAAACTCAGAAGCCTTGTGCTATTCAGAAAAGGGACATGTGGCATCAAATGTGGTTCATGCATGTTTCGACCTCATAGAATACTGCATTCATCAAAGCACTAGACCGGACTTTGGCTTCTTCAGTTTATCTTTATGCACTGTCAAGTGACCTAGGGTCATATTCATATTGTCACATCAAGTTGGTCAGGTTTCCTAGGGAGGTCTAATTATGTATTTGGTATCATAAAAGTGGTCTAGTTTAAGTTATTTTTTTTCTTTGCACATAATTACATTTTTTTAGTTGAATTTCTTTCTAGAATTAATAAATTATAAAATTGTGCAAAGATATTTTATTTATGGACTGGCATCATGCAATAATTTTTATTTAATGAAAAATTTAGAAAAAGTCATGCATTGTTGTTCATCAAAAATAGTAAAAGCAGAAGTGAGAACAAATAGGTTAAGACTAGGAAGACAAATCTATTTAGATCATAGAAAGTCATGCAAGGTTATACAAGTTGTTTTTGGAAAAACATAATACATAAGTGTTACACACATTATAACAAAAAGGAATTATTCGTTGTCAATTCCTGCAAAAGCCAAATTTGATCAAAAGATCCTTTAATTTGTGAAATCTCATGTGTGAATGATGAATTTATTATGATATACACACTTTCATTTATGCAGTTGTGTCTTCGAACCTGTGTGAATGAGAAATTTTATTAGGCTAAATATAAAATTTATTGCTTAACCCTTTGTTGCAGCATTGAGTTAAAGGGCTTGCAAATTGTGGGCAAAAAACCTATGTTACTGGGTTCGTCGTATTTGTTTCCTGTAATGTCCCCTTCTCGAGCATGATCTTTCCAGTGACCGTTGGCCTATTTCGGAGACCTGTAGGCTACTCGGAAGGTAAAATTAGGGTTTCCTATTTTGAAGGATGTTCTTGCTCGGGGTTGGTTGATTCAATGGCGGATTCTTTCTGGGTTTTCAGAGAGCTTCGCAGTGGTATGTTCTTCTTGGCATTCTGAGCATCTTCAGGAATTTACTATTTTTAGTAAATTCTATTTCTGGCAGTAAACTGGTTGGTCTCAGACACAGTTGACTTTCCTCTTCAGCTGACTCAATTGGCGTATTCAGACTCTGGCCCCGGGATGCAGTTTGAGGTGATAAGTTGAATTATTTTAAAGAAGTCATGTTTAATGTTATATTTTAACATTGACCCCTTGGCCTAGCAACTTTACTTTAAGTTGTTTTAAAAAGAGGTTCTTTATGGGTGGGCGCCTCATTAAAGGAAGTAATTATGTTTTTATTAAAAGATTTATTCCAAGCAAAAGTGGATGCCAATTTCAATGAAGAAATTAAGTAATAATTAAAATATTGCTTGGGAAAGTGGGACGCCATCTCTTGGGATTAGGGTTTTGACTCTGAAAAAAGAAGGTTAGGGTTTCGAGAAGGTCAACAACAAATTATAAAAGGAAGCCTTGGGTTCTCTTTTCAGCATCTTTTATCTACAGGAATGTTATGCTGCCGGATTGGCTTTGGGATTGCTTCGAGGAATGAAGGCCTCCTAGCTTGGGCATTGCTTCTCGCTTGAAAGACAGCGACTAGTGGTGATTTAAGATAGATTTGTGAGTTTGCATTTAGTTTTGAGCATTGTATTCAGCTTGTGCATTATTAGATCTGTTTTGCATATTAGTGGTTTTCAGCATACTGCTTTATTTGATACAGCAGATCCATGTTTTTAATCATAAGTCAAAAAAATACAAAAAGATTGTTCTGGGTGTTGTCTATATTCCATTGTCTGGGGAGGGCGAATCACTAGTTTAAGTTTCAGAATTTTTAGTTAAGTTTTGGATTTTTAGAGAGAGGTCGAACTTTTCAGCTTGGCCGTACCTTTTGAGACAGTCTTGGAATCCGTGCAAATTAAATCTGAGTCATTTTGATCAGTCTTAGTGTCTTGTATTGGTCGCCTATGTCCTTAGAGTGCATTGCAATTTATTCTATATCAATCGGATGCTCCTTGAGGAATTTACGAACATTTCTTTGAGTTTGTAAGCTGCTGTTTATTCATTAAAAGTGCAGATTTGTAACAGAAATCAGAATTAGTATCTTGATCCTTGGGAGTGTTATTGTTTGGCACTTCCATCCAAGATAAGGAGAGTTCTTTATGATGAAATGCTACTCTTTCAATTTCTTAAGCTATTGGCAGGCGAATGATCCTCATTTTGTAAACTGACAGTAATACTGGCAGTCATTTCCAGTCTTATTCAAATCTGATTGTAATGCTCTCTTTCATTATGAAGTGTTTTTGTAATAGATACATCTCCGCCCTATGGTAGCTACTTTCCCGCTTTGGGTTAGAAAGCACATTCTGGGTGTTGAGTCCTTTTCAGCAGTTCAATTATTTCATTCAAGCATTGTTATTTGTAATCACTCCGCCATATGGTCGCCCCTCACTCCATTCTGGATTGGGTAGCACATACTTGGTGTCGAGTTCCCTTTCAGCACTTAGAGTAAATCCTCTGACATATATGCTCCCATCATCGGCCATTCTTGTTAGAGTTTACAGCATAAGCAATTTTTTAAGATCCTCTGACCAATGCTCACACCTTGCCCACATCGGGATCCTGGTGTACATTCTGGTTAGAGTTGCTTCAGCACGTTTTGGTTTATCTTCTAACCTTAACGGGTGCATTGATTGTAATTTGAATTTGAAAAAACAAAAAAATTGGCTCGGAATATTTCATTTCCTGTGCCTGCTCTGAAGCGTCTGGGTCTAGGAATGCCCGTGGGAGCGCTCTGGACGCCCTAGATACCTTGTGGGTATGCGGTCACGTACCCACAGGGAACTCGGCGTCTGGGGCGCTCTCAAGCGTTCCCAGGTGCCAACGCCTTGTGGGCACCAAAAACAATTAAAAAATATTTTTTTAACATGCAAAAAATTCATTGCAAACCCTAAAACATCCTCTAAAGCCAAATTTCACCTCTATCAAGCTTCATTTCTCTCCTAAAACATATTGCTCAACCATTTTTCCTTTTTTTTGCATTTTGAAGGGTAGCTGTTTTTTCAAAGGAAATTGATCACAAAGTGCCAAAGGAGCGAAGATAACTTGCACAAAGGAGACTTAATCATCGAAGGTAAGCATTTTAACTGATTATTTAGTTTTTTAACAAAAAATTTCAAGTTCTTGATGAATTTTTTAAAGTTTCATTTTATTTTTTATTTCTGGTGTTCGTTTAGAACTTTCATTAGTTTATACATATTGTATGGTTGCATTTATTTATTTATTTTTTAATTTAAAATTTTATTTATTTTGTCTATTTGGAAAAGCCACTAGTTCAAGTTTAGTGGGTATTGATGCAAACAAAAACTTTAACTTTAAAATTGATCAAACATCTCCTTTATGGAATTATGTTACAATACTTGAACAACTTCTAGGAGGTGGGGCATTCATTTGGGATTGTGGTGAGTGCAGAGTCCAATTCAAAAGCTCATATAGTTGAGTGAAAACTCACTTATGTGTAGAAAGTGAGAAAGGGATCAGAATATGTGAAGGGCGAAATAAGAAGGGGTTGCCAAAAGAAAAAATATGGCATTCATTAGAGAACAAGAAGAAGCTGATGCTATGAGTGAAAGAGCAAAATGAAGATCCCATCCTTTAGCAAAGAGAACATCAATGAGTTTACCTATAGATTAAGTAATGGCCTCTCAACATCCTTTCTTGGAGACGTCCTCTATCCAAGTAGAAGATTGCACTCTTTCTTGCAAAAGAGGCCCATTGTATAAGGCATTTCAAAATGAAGCAAGACACTTTGTAAAGGAAAAAGTTGCACGTTGCATTTTTGCCAATGGTCTTCCTTTCAACTTGGTGAGATCACTGTATTGGTGGGAAATGGTGGCAGCAATCAATAGCACACCTTCTTGTTTCACAGGTTTTGGGTATGAAAAGGTGTGCACCACCTTATTGGCAAGATATTCTTTTTGTAGACATCAGTCAAACCAATTAGGAATTCTTGGATTGAAACAAGAGTGTTTGTTGTTTTTGATGGATGGAAAGATTGCAAAAATTGACCTTTAATAAATGTTATTGCAGTGTCTCCCAAAGGGGCAATGTTTTTTTAAGGTAGTTGATTGTGAGGGGCAAATCAAGGATGCAAAATTCATTTCTAAAATCCTCATTGAGTCCATAGTGATGGCGGGTCTTGAAGATGTTGTCCAAATCATTATAGACAATGCGAAAAATTGTAGGGCTGTGGGTGTGTTGGTTGATGAAAGGTATGAACACATTTTTTGGACACCGTGCATCGTACACTCCCTTAACTTGGTGATGCAAGCAATTGGCACTTACATAGAGTGGGTGAAAGCTATATACCAAGAGGGTGAGAAGATCAAAATGTTTGTGACAAACCATCATATGCCACAAGGCATTATTAGGACTTTATTGAATTTAGAATTGTTGAAGGTAAATTTAATTTAACTATTTAATTTATTTTTTTATTTTATTAATGCCATGTTTACTTATATAATATATTTTAATGTGTTATTAACTTATTTTTTACATGATCCTAGGTTGTTGAGACCCGATTTGCATCACACATGATCATTTTGAGATGACTTGTGAAGGTGTAAGAGGCATTGGGTGCCATGGTTATTAGCAACCAATGGAGTATTTGGAAGCAATCTAATTCAGAGAGGGCCCAAAAAAGTCAATGATTCTAGATGATTGGTGGGCTCGTGTGGACTATGTCTTGAGTTTCACCGAGCCTATCATGATTGATCAGGTTTGCTTATACAGATCGACCATGTTTGGGGGAAATCTATGATGGCATTGACTCCATGATAGAAAAAATAAATGTCATAATAGCACAAAAAGAGAATGACCCCAAAGAAACAATTTTCTGAATTGTGGAAAAAATCATTCATCACCACTGGAACAAGATGAACACACCATTGCATCTCCTTGCATATGCATCATCTCCCAAATGCTATAGCACACAGATGCTTGCTTTTCAAGGGAGAACTCCACCATATAAAGATAGTGAACTTGCTAATGGGTACAAGTGGGCATTCAAAAGACTCTTCTTAGATCCAAAACTGGTGGAAAATGTTAGGAAAGAGTTTGCAATGTTCATCTCAAGACGAGATCATAGTGTTTGTGCTTTTCAAGAACAATTCAATGTAGATGCTTGTACATAGGGGTACCTCCATGGACAAGATTATTTGTTTATCTAGCCTCTTGCAATCAAGATTCTATCACAAGTAAGTATTTTTTATTTTTTTTAAATTTGTATTGTGGACTTTAGTACTTACCATTCTTTAATTTATTTTTCTTTTTTAGTTTTTATGTTGTGTTGGTTTTCTCTCCAATTTCAACAAGTTGCAAGTTCTTCGGCTGACCAAAATTGGAGTACATCCACTTAGTGAAGTGAATTAGGTTGGCTGCAAAAAAACAGAAAACTTGGTTTATGTCCATTCCAACTTGTGTCGTCTATCACATAAGCAAGATCACTACAAGGAAGGGTCAACAAAACATTGGGACATAACCCTTGAGTATGCCAACTTGGATGCATCTATTGTAGAGCCTGCTAAAGTCACTATAGATGATGATGATGATGATGATGAGACTCTTACACATGATGCACCTAGTGGAAGTGGCAATGCATTTACTTGTGGTTTAAATGATGTTGAACCAAATGATGACCTTGATCTAGATCCTTTTGATGATTGATGAAGATTCAAGACACAATTATACAAATTTTTGAATGTAATTATTTCAATTTTGTAACTGTAATGATTTTCATTTGAGTCGTGACCCTAGACATATATGATATATGACATAATATTGAAATGTTGAACTATCAATCAACATTTATCACTACCATTGATCAATGATGAAGTATCATACTATTTTTTTTTTAGATTACAAGAATCGGGTAGCCCCTCCCTATAAACTGCAGTGTGCTTAGTAAACTTTTTTCACGTGACTGGTGACGCTGGCGCGACACACCCTCCGATACCACGGGGATGGAGGGGAGACTAGACCTTGTGGCCTCTTGCCTACAACAGGATGCTTTAGCCAATCAAGCTAGGCCCTCTACTCAATGAAGTATTATACTATCAAATTAGTCGTACCCAAACGTAAAGTACCCAAGAAAAAATTTGCTGTACCTGTGTATCCGTACCTCCTACCCGATCTTGTACCAAAACCGACAACTTAGGTTTAATTGATTGATTAATAAAGAAAACTAATTACTGCTGGAAATTTTTTTAATTAACTAAAGTAAACTAGATGATTTCTTTTCCTATTTCCTCTTTTGAAATAAAATAAAATAATTAACTCATCAATAACTAAAGATAACCAACAAATTAACCAATCAAATAAATTAGATGACTAATTGATTTAATATAATTAATCACCTAATCAATTTTAATTATAAAATCTATAAGGAAAGAGAGCTTTCAAGAAACTAAAACAAACAACAAATAACTACAATCTTTTGGCAAAAAGGGAAGAAGCTACAAACAGTTAGTTTTTTCTTTTTAATAAAAATCACAGATTGCAAAAACTAAAACTGAAGTTTTCCTCTTTTCTTATTTCTTTCTAGTTGTATTTGTGCTTTGATATGGAGGGTTTGTGTTTTTGTGTGAATCCTTAATCCACTAAAAGAATTGGAAATGCATCTTCTAGATCTCTTTGAACAAATCAGAGGATACCAATGAATCCCTTTGGGAAAATCTTTTCTTGGGAGATATTGATTTTGGATTGAAGTTTTGAAAGTGATAAAAAGCTTTTTAGAATCAACAATTGCAAGAGGCTTTGAAAATAAAAAGTATAGACAACAAACAAGGAACCTTTTAGTTCAACTTTTTACACAAGCTTTGAAGCTTTAAATTTCAATAGACAAGAAGCTTTCCAAAAGATAATTAAAAATTAAATATAAATCTTCTCTACTCAAACCAAATTTACACGACATCTACAACACCTCTTTCACAAATAGTACAAACAATTTAACTAATCAAATAAATATTTTGTAAAATAAAACATATCCAAACTAAAAAGTTTACACCTGGGATAGATTTATCCAAGATATGGAGTAGGTTTAATGGCTAGCAACAATGTCCGCAAACTTCCAATTGAATCTTTTCTTCATCTTCCTTCAATTTTTGGAACTCTCCAATGGTCTAAAAGGTGGGTGTGACAAACTTGGCTAGAATCATTGAAAGAAATGTTTGCAAGGTTGTACTATGGTGTGCAAGAGATCATAGTAAAAACTTAGAAGCTTCTGGTCTTAAATTCCTAGTTGGAGCTGCTGCTTGTATGCAAAAATTTGGACCCAATGATGTAAAGTTTTTGCAAAGACTATGGAAGAGGGTGGAAGTGGAAGCTTGGGAACTAGCTGGTTGGTCTCAATTTCACATGAAGGTAGACCTTTTCAATAAATGAATTTGGACCCCAATAATGAATGAAAAAGACGTATCTATAGGAAAGCCAAATTAGGTTCAGGTTTTGAGATAGAAAACAATGAAATTCTTAAAGATGGTTAACCTAAGAAAAGCGTCACTTTTTAGTTAAGATGCCAAAAAATAGAAAAAGCTTGCTCATGTTAAGATTCACATGTTGGAGGCAAAAGTAGTCGTTGGCCCCTAATGGCAACAATTCATTTATGATCCATCGTTTGTCAGGGCAAACCGACAAATTTAGGGGTGAATGCACATTTTAAGACAGAAAACAAAGATTTTTAATTGGAATTTCACCACAGAGGAAGAAGTTGAAGTTCGAGTTTTATTAATTTCATGCCACATAGGGTCATGAGCTGGGTGATTGGATCATCGGATTACCATGTATACCTATTTATTTTTAGGCTGTTACAAAACCTACTAGATCTTTTGAAGAGAAATATGGCACAATTTGTGGTCCACTGAACCATTTTTTCAGACCTAATTAAGTCTTGTGAAGATAATAGCTTTTAGGATAAGATTCAAAACTTGCAAGATTTCTAGGAGGTTCAATTCAGTCATGCTCCTAGAGAACACAATAAAGTAGCAAATAGGCTAGCCAATTCAGTTCAAGAGGATCTAAGGAAGACTCTAGATTTTGATTTGTCTCAATGAATTCTAATATGTATCCTTCTCTCTATTTTGCCTAGGCTTGGATTAA
Organism: Sequoia sempervirens; assembly: GCA_007258455.2. Taxonomy (NCBI): domain Eukaryota; kingdom Viridiplantae; phylum Streptophyta; class Pinopsida; order Cupressales; family Cupressaceae; genus Sequoia; species Sequoia sempervirens. The sequence goes on from VDFB02186752.1 coordinate 28,568, forward strand.
TAGCTTTCAGGCCTGGAATAGTTGAATTTGTACTCTCTGATTTCTATCTAATATGATGAGGTCCTCTTTTTAAAAAAAATAAAATAATAGGAGGTTGAAGGATAATTCCCAATCTTGAGTGTGCTACCAACTTGAAAGCCGACTCAATGTTGTAAGTGGCAAACCCTTTCGAAAAGAGTGTAAAATTGGAGACAATGATGACGATGATTGTAGTTTTGCTACACAAGAGAAAAGGTTTTCAATAAGGCTCAACTAGACTAAAGACTGAGATATATCTCAAGTAGAGGCCCATGCTACACTTGTTGTGAATGGAGTTTAACTCTATTCGCAAAATGCACTAAAGATTTGTAAGGCCCATTCTAATTGATCATATGTGGCTAGTGTGTGTCCCTAGTCACAAGATGTTGTGGATGGATGAATAATTCTTGTTCAAATATCTAGTGAGGCCATGCCTACTATTGCTTATTGTGAATAGTTGAGTATTTTTGAAGTAACAACTGAGTGTCCTTCTTTACTCAAGTGTGTGTATGGACTGTTTGTGTCCTAGTTCATTTGTTATGGATGTTTTTCAATGAATTGTGAGTGTGTCCAAATCATCAATTGGATGTAAGTATGTGGAATTGTGTATGCCCTAGTCTACATGTGAAAACTATTCGCTCCAAGTCTTAGGACTGATGTAAAATTGGGGGATTGTTAGATATATGTATTACACAGTGTTACCCCAAGTTTCCAGAAAGGGGATGGCAAGGGACGGTGGGACTATTATAGATGCAAAGCAGATGAATTTGCAATAATTGAATCATATATTATTTACATAGCGAAGAATATATAGATTACAATGATAGGCGATCAACAATCACAAAGACGTGATTGGAGCCAAAACGGAAAATAGTGGAAGAAGTAACATGAGCTACATAGCTAAATTAAAGGAACGTGATTGAGCATTAACATGATATATTACTCTTTTAATACCCTCCCTTAATGCTTAATCTATCAACTATACTAAGAGGCCCCCTAAATCTAACAAACTTATCCGAGCTCAAAGACTTGGTGAGAATATTAGCAGTCTAATCCTTTGTTGAAACATACTGCAATGTTATGGATCCGTCTTCGACAAGCTGGCGGATGAAGTGACAATGAAGATCAACATGCTTTGTCTGTTCATGGAAGAATGGATTCTTGATGAGTTTCAACACCCCCTGATTGTTGCAATATAAGGGGGAAGGTCTTGCTTGATACATTTGCATGTCTGAGAGCATCCTTTGAAGCCAAACTGCCTCACAAGCTGCTTTAACAGCTCCTTGATATTTTGCTTCGGTCGAGGAGAGAGCCACTGCCAATTGCTTCTTGCTGGTCCATATAACTGCACCTGTACCCAAACTGAATACATACCCTGAAGTAGACTTTTTGTCATCAATAGAACCTGCCCAATTTGAATCTGTATAACCAATCAACTTTGGATCTTTGCACCTCCCATATAAAATGCCAAGGTCAAAAGTGCCTTTCACATATTGCAGCACATGCTTCGCTGCAACCCAATGTTCAACTTTAGGGGCTGACATGAAGCGAGAGATGTAGCTCATTGCAAAGCTAAGGTCAGGTCTAGTGGCAGCGAGATAGATGAGGCTGCCCACAAGTTGCTTGAATTTTGATTCATTCTGCACGGGTGAATCCAACTGAGCTGATAATTTCAGCCCTCTCTCCATAGGTGTAGATGCCGGTTTGCAATCTGTCATCCGGAACTCTTCCAACAAGCTCTTGCATACTTCGACTGTGAAATGAAGGTACTGCCAATAGACTACCAAACCTTTATACCGAGGCAGTAATGGAGGAGTCCCAAATCTGTCATGTCAAATGATTGACTGAGATTATGTTTGATCTCCTCAATCAGATGATCTGAATTGCCAATAATGATGAAGTCATCAACATAGACAACTAGGAACAAGATATCATTACTAGTCTGATTGACATACAAATTAGAGTCAGAAGGACTTCGCTAAAGGCCATGATCAATAAGGTACTGATGAATCTTCACGTACCATGCGCGTGGTGCCTTCTTAAGGCCATAGAGTGCTTTCACCAGTTTGCATTCTTGGTGTTGTTTACCAACAACCTTGAAACTGGGAGGTTGCGTCATGTAAACTTCTTCTTGCAAATTACCATTGAGGAAGGCACTCTTTACATCCATTTGATGGACTTTCCATCCAAATTGAGCTGTTATCGAGAGGACAAGCCGAATGGTACTCATCTTGGCTGTAGGAGCAAAAGTCTCCTCATAGTCAATGCCCTCTTGTTGTGAAAACCCTTTGGCTACCAACCTAGCCTTGTATTTATCAAGGGTTCCATCAGCCTTATACTTAACCTTATAAACCCATTTGCAACCTATGGGTTTCTTCCCATGCGCAAGATCTGAAAGCTCCCAAGTGTGATTTTGCATGAGATTATGATGTTCAGCTGTCATGGCTTGTTCCCACTCAGGTGTGCCTTTAGCCTTTGTGTATGTTCGAGGCTCTGAAATGCTATGAAGGTTGGCCATAAGAGCAAAATTCACTGTATTCTGTTGTTTGCTCATATTTCAAGCAGATCTACTCTCTAGTAACTCATCATCATGAAGAGCACCAATCATCGAAGCCCACCATTTAGGAAGAGTAGATGAACCAATATCGGAATTAGGAGGAACAACCTCTACTGGATCAGCCGGAACTGACATATCTGGAAGAACATCTAGATCTTGCTGAACAGGTGCCAATGGTGGAAGCAGCTGCTGAGGTGCTTGCACCTCTGCGGAATCCCTTCCATAAAGTGAACCAAGTGGAGGATAAACACCCAAATTAGAATCTTTCTAAGGCTGAACCTTAGAATAAACAGGAGAAGACTGATAGAAGAGCCCACAATTCTCATCAACCACGACATCACGACTGAAGATTAGACGATCAGTGTCTGCATCTATTAGTCTGTATGCCTTATGGTTCTCACTATAACCTGTAAACATGAGTTTCTGGCTCTTGGAATCCAACTTAGTGCGTTGAGCATCAAGAATCCAAACATGAGTAGTGGAGCCCGTTGATGTTAGCGGTGAGTGTTATCCTTCACTCCATGTAAATATTAAATGATTATCAAATAAATAAAGCTGTGGCTGCTTATTTATTTGATGCTGACCTTTGTGAAAGGTCGCCACATTTCAAATAATATTTTATATTTTATTTTATTGAAATGAAGGCCAACTTAATCAAATCGCATGGGAGAAAGAGATGTGCTATTTCATGAAGAGGCTGACTTCTTGTGAAAGGACGTCTTGTTTGGGAGAAGCTTTATCAACTTGTATATATGGAAGGCGCTGCTTTCTATCATCATCATTCGTTCATGATCTAGAGTCAAGTACTCATAATTCTGGAAGGAGTTTGATATCACAACAGATCGATATATTGTTTTCCAAGGAGTTTGATATACTTCATTTGATTGTGTATTTGCATCAAGTGTGGTGCTATTATCTCTACATCAGATCGGCCTTGTGATTGGCCTCATTGTAAAACATATTGTTGCTATTTCATTCAATATATAGGTGATATATTGTTGTTGGGTTTTTCTCCCTCAAGGAGGGTTTTCCGAGGGTATATGTTGTGTTCTATTGTTTGAATGTGTTATTTCTGCTTAACTTAATCCTGGTCATAAAATTACCATTGTATCAGAGTGGGTTTAAGCAAGATCGTGATCAGATTTGTATAAGCAGCGAAATCTTCTTCTCTTCTCATCTAAGAGTGTCTATTTTAGCTTCGAAAATGGTGAACGGACTCAAGGTTGAAGATAGACTTGATGGTGCCTCTAACTTCACCTCTTGGAAGTTTAGAGTTCTTATTGCATTGGAAGAAAATGATATTCTCGAGTTCGTGGAGAGTGAGGTGCCCGAGCCTTCCGATGAGACTGAGAAACACAATGGAGGAAGAATGGCACAAAGGCCAAGAAGATATTGATTGATTCCGTGAAGGATCACCTTGTGCATATAATCTCCAAGTTGAAGACAGCTAGAGAGATGTTCAAGATTTGGAGGGATTGTATGAGATCAATAACACTAGCAGAGCTCTTGCTTTAAGGCAACAACTTCATCACATCAAGATGGCTAAAGGAGATTTAGTCATCTCCTTCTTCATGAAGATTACTGAATTGAAGGATCAACTATATGCCATTGGAGATATAGTTGAAGATGGAGACTTAGTCATGTTGGCACTTAACAGTCTTCCTCAATCTTGGAAGCCTTTTATCCAAGGTATTAGTGGAAGATCTAAGCTACCAAAGTTTGATTGCCTTAGAGCAGATTGCATTCAAGAGGAATCCAGGTTGGCAACAAGAGGTAATGGTAGAAGCTCTAACAATGAAGACAATCATGTTCTTGCTGCTCAAACTTCAAAGAGGAAAGGAAGAGAAGGGAGAAAAGGAAATTTCAAGAGGAATAGAGACAGGAAATCGGATGCTGCTCCTGAATCAAAGAAGAAGAAGGATCTCTCCCATATTCAATGCTTCAGATGTGACAAGTATGGTCACTATGCTAGAGATTGCGCAACAAGACCAAAGCAACATGCTTCTACTGTGGATGTTGATGATGTCTCTCCTCAGAAGGATTCAAAAGAAAACTCAGGAGGAATTCTATTCATCTCTGCCCTATCAAGCAATGTTCCAACCGATAGTAGCACATGGTTGATTGATTGTGGCGCTTCTCGTCACATTACAGGATATAGAGAGCATCTTTCAGATTTGGTAGAAAGAGAAACCAACATCCAAGTAATAATCAGAGATGATGCTTGCTATTCAGTGAAAGGTGCTGGTGCCACCCCTCTTCACCTAGATTCTGGCATTCCTCTTCATTTGAGTGATGTCTTGTTCGTACTAGGTATCAAGAGGAACCTTGTATCAATTTCAGCTTTGGGGGACAAAGGATATCAAGTTGCATTTTCTGAGGGAAAAGTTCTTGCTTGGCCAGAGAACTCTAGCATCAAGACAACCCAAGTGATTGGTGTCCGTCAAGAGAGTCTATATAGACTTTCCATTTGTCCAATTCAAGCATTGTTGCATGATTCCACCAGTTCGAGTGAGCTATGGCATAGGAGGCTTGCTCACCTTCATTTTAGAGCTCTTCCATCCATGGAGAAGATGGTTACTGGCCTTCCGAAACTCAGTCAAGAGCATGATGGTACTTGAAGAGGATGTGCAATGGGTAAGAATACTAAGAGCCCTTTTCATAGTAGTGAAAGTAGATCAAAAAGTATTCTAGATCTTGTTCATTCTGATTTGTGTGGTCCAATGTCTATGGCATCCTTGAGTGGTTTTTGGTATTATGTGATTTTCATTGATGACTACTCTAGAAAGACTTGGATTTATTTTTTGAAGTCTAAGGAGTCTGAAGAAGTACTTGAGAAATTCAAAGAATTTAAGGCTCAAGTTGAAAATTTGTCCGGAAAGAGGATCAAAGTTCTGAGATCTGATAACGGAGGAGAATACATTTCTGGAGGCTTCCGTAATTTTTGTATTGAGGCAGGGATTAAGAGGGGGTTTTGTGTTCCTTACAATCCTCAGCAAAATGGAGTTGTAGAAAGGAAGAATAGATCCATAGTTGAGGCAGCCAAAGCTATGATTCATGACCAAGACTTACAAACCTTCCTTTGGGCAGAAGCATCGAGAACTGCAGTGTATGTTCAGAATTGGAGCCCTCATCAAATATTGGAAAATATGACTCCTGAAGAAGCATTCACACGTGTGAAACTTGAGGTTAGTCATTTGAGAATCTTTGGTTGTCTTCTTTATATTCATGTGCCTAAAGATAAGAGATCTAAGTTAGAACCATCTGGCAAGAAAGGAATATTTGTGGGTTAAAGTGAATCTTCAAAGGCCTACAGGATTTACATTCCAAGACAAAAACAAATTGAGATTAGTAGGGATGTCTCTTTTGAAGAAGATGTTGCATTCAAAAGATCTAAAGCGTCATACATGGAGATAGATAATGAAGATCAAGAGACTCCTCAGGATATGGACGTTGATCATACTCTTGAGATTCAGAGGGAGTCTACTGAACCAGAGGAGGTTAGTGATCCAGTTGATCCCATAGAACCTACTAATGGTCCGAGAAATATTGCTATAGGTTGAAAGAGACCTCTATGGGCTAGACAGACTATGGAAGAAGTAGAGAAGTTTGCAACACCTAGAGGCACATTCATAGAAAGCAAAAGACCTCAGAAGTTTCCAGACTATGTAGCATTGATGAGTCATATCATTGAGTTTGAGCCTTCCAGTATTGAGGAAGCATCAAGTCAGCAAGTATAGAGAGATGCTATGGCTGAAGAATATCAATCTATTATCAAGAATGATGTTTGGGATATTGTACCAAGACTTGAAGGGAAATTAGTTATATCTTCTAAATGGCTTTTCAAGATCAAGCATGCAGCTGATGGGAGCATTGAGAAGTACAAAGCAAGATTTGTGGCTAGAGGATTCTCTCAGAAAGAGGGAATAGATTATGAGGAAACATTTGCTTCGGTTGCTTGTTATACATCCATCAGGACTATTATTGCTATTGCAACAACTAAGGGATGGAAGCTACACCAAATGGATGTAAAGACAACATTTCTTAATGGTGTAATTGAAGAGGAAGTGTACATTGAACAACCAGAGGGGTTTGTGATTCATGGAAAGGAATCTCATGTATGTAGATTGAAGAAGGTATTGTATGGCCTTAAACAAGCTATGAAAACGTGTTTGGTATGAGAGGATTGATTGATACCTGATGAGCTTGGGTTTCTCCAAGAATGATGCAGATTTAAATCTATACTTCAAGGTAGTTGATGGTGAGGCTTTAATCTTAGTTCTTTATGTGGATTTATTTCTTACTGGAGTAGAATATCTCATTGTCAAATGCAAGGAGTTAGCTTTTGAATTTGAGATGAAGGATCTAGGTTTTATGCATTACTTTCTAGGATTGGAAGTGTGGTAGAGACCCAATGAGATTATTCTAAGTCAAGGGAAATATACCATAGACGTCTTGAAGAGATTTGGGATGATGGATTGCAAATCTATGTGTACACCGATGGAAACAAATTTGAAGAAGTTGAGTGAGTCTGCAACTAGTTCAGATCTTGTTGATCCCACCATGTACAGGCAGTTGATTGGATCGTTGATGTATCTAGTCAATACTAGACCAGACATTTGCTGTGTAGTGAGTGCCCTCAGTCAGTTCATGTATGAACCAAGGCATATTCATCTAGTTGCAGCTAAGTATATCTTGAGATACTTGCGTGGCACAGTTGGATATGGCTTGAGATATACTTCCAGTGTAGATCCTAAAGTTACAGGATATTTTGTCTGATTGGGTGGGAGAGTAGGCAGCCGGGAAGAGGCACATCGGATGTTGCCTTGCTTTAGCTTAAGTGCCGCCATGATTTCTTGTAGTGAGGCAGTCTTTAGTAGCTCTAAGCCTTTGGAGGCGAATATAGTACAGCATGTAGTAGCGGTGTAGCAGAGCTTCTTGCAAGATTGTTTGGACAATCATTGGAGCCGACTGTTATTCATTGTGACAATCAAAGTTGTGTGAAGCTATCTGTCAATCCAGTGTTCCATGACAAAACAAAACATGTAGAGATCAAATACCATTACATCAGAGATATGGTACTGAGGAAAGCCATTCAGCTGAGATATATTTGCACTGATGATTAGATGGCTGATATTCTCACCAAGCCTCTCTCCAAAGTGAAATTTGTGCATTTTCGAGACAAGCTTGGAGTTGTGGAGAATGAAGCCCTTGCTGAGAGGGATACTCAGCAACAGTGATTTTTTATTATTTGCTATAATGCACTTTTCTCTGAGACGGAGAAATTTGAGGTGAAAGCCCTTGTCCTCTGGGAGTAGCCATGGTGGATGTCATGTTGAGACACTCCATGACAACATCACGTTGAGAGACTTTGTGATGAATTCTTTGTACTTGTGTTTATCCACACATGGGAGTAGCCATGGTGGACGTCATGTTGAGAGACTCCATGACAACATCATGTTGAGGGACTTCGTGATGGGCACTTGTGCACATGTTTCTTTCCACACATGGGAGTAGCCATGGTGGACGCCATGTTGAGTGACTCCTTGATGATATCACATTGAGTGACTCCGTGATGAACTATTTTCACAAATGGGTGTAACCATTGTGAGTGTCATGTTCAGAGACTCCATGACATGAAGATCTGAAAGGATACCTCCCTAGCTAAGAGGGAGTGTTGATGTTAGCGGCGGGTGTTATCCTTTGCTCCATGTAAATATTAAATGATTATCAAATAAATAAAGCCATGGCTGCTTATTTATTTGATGTCGACCTTTGTGAAAGGACGCTACATTTCAAATAATATTTTATATTTTATTTTATTCAAATGAAGGCCGACTTAATCAAATTGCATGGGAGAAAGAGACGTGCTATTTCATGAAGAGGCCGACTTCTTGTGAAAGGACGTCTTGTTTGGGAGAAGCTTTATCAACCTGTATATATGGAAGGTGCTGCTTTCTATCATCATCATTCATTCATCATCTAGAGTCAAGTGCGCATAATTCTGGAAGGAGTTCGATATCACAGCAGATTGATATATTGTTTTTCAAGGAGTTCGATATACTTCATTTGATTGTGTATTTGCATCAAGTGTGGTGCTATTATCTCTACATTAGATCAGCCTTGTGATTGACCTAATTGAAAAGCATATTGTTGCTATTTCAATCAATATATAGGTGATATATTGTTGTTGGGTTTTTCTCCCTCAAGAAGGAGGGTTTTCCTAGGGTATATGCTGTGTTCTATTGTTTGAATTTGTGTTATTTCTGCTTAACTTAATCTTGGTCATAAAATTAACATCATTGATAGAAGAGCCCACAATTCTCATCAACCACGACATCAGATTGAAGATTAGACGATCAGTGTCTGCATCTATCAGTCTGTATGCCTTATGGTTCTCACTATAACCTGTAAACATGAGTTTTTGGCTCTTGGAATCCAACTTAGTGCGTTGAGTATCAGGAATCCAAACACGAGTAGTGGAGCCAAAAACCTTCAGGTGACTAATGTTCGGCTTACGTCCAGACCAGGCTTCTTCAGGAGTCATCTTCTTCGCAGCATGACTAGGAAATCTATTCAGAAGATAAACAACAGTATACATTGCTTCAACCCAGAACTTCTTAGGAACATGTCTATGCTCCAACATAGAACGTGCCATTTCAGTAATGGTGCGATTGCGACACTCGACTACATTTTGTTGAGGGGTGTAAGGTGTGGTGAATTGGCGCTTTATGCCATGTGCAACACAAAATGTGGAGAAATCTTTGGAACAAAATTCCCCCCCATTATCAGACCTAAGAGTAATAATAGAAGAACTAGACTCTTTTTCCACCAAGACCTGAAGCTGCTGAAATATGCTAAACACCTCTGATTTAAGCTTCAAAAAATATACACACATCTTTCTGTTGAAATCATCAACAAAAAGCAAAAAATACCTAGATACAGTAATGGAAGGTGTGTGCATTGGACCACATACATTAGCGTGGAACAACTGTAAAACCTTTGAAGCTTGCCATGAGTCACCATTGGAGAAAGGAGTCCGATGTTGCTTTCCAGCCTGACAAGCTTTGCGAACTCCATGAGTTTGAGTTTGAATCGCAGGTAGACCACCAACAAGATCATCTCGTGATAACTGAGAGAGATAGTGCATGTTTAGGTGCCCATAACATTGATGCCAGAGACTGTTGATAGAAGTGCTCCTGGCTGCCATAGCGTGCTCTTGAGAATCACCAGAATCAACAAGTCTATAAAGACCATGATCCTCAAGTCCCTGAATGACTGTAGTCCGTGTCTCTCTGTCAACAATACTGCATGTATGCATATTGAAGATGATGTCCAACTGAGGAGAGTGAGTCATAATCTGACTTACAGAAGGTAAGTTCAATTCCATTGCAGGTACAAAGTATACATCAAGAAATATCAAATTTCTCCCACCAGATTGAATCTGAACGTTGCCCTTGTCAGCAACAATATACTCTTCGCCTCCTCCAAAGATAACCGAATCTTTGAAAGGCGTGTACTGAATGAACCAATCTCGGCGATGTGTGGAATAGCATGAAGCACCAGAGTCAATGTACCAAGCAAAAGTGTTTACAAGATTTGTAGGACTCTTTGCCATGAATGCAAAGAAGGCAAACTCCTGCTTAGTGTGCTTCGCCACATGTGCTTTTGGTCTAGACTCTCCTTGCTTGCCTTGTTTAGAGGCCAAGCATTTCCGACAATCCTTCTTCATGTGGCCAAACTTGTGACAATAATTGCACTGAATATTCTTTGACTTCGAAGAATCTGAAGATTTCCCTTGATTGTGCTTTTGAAAGGAGGAAGGCTTGCCCTTATTCTTCTGAAATGTCTTTGCAGGGAATACCTGCACTGAAGAGGATGAAGTGGCACTAGTACCAAACTGTTGTTTCCAACGATCCTGCTATAGAAGTTTGTTATAGAGATTTGGAAACGTCAAGTCAACATTAGTCATTGTAATTGTTGAGCGTCTCAATAAAGTGCTCATACGAATGTGGTAAACTCTTTAGAGTGATCATCGCCATATCTTCTTCCTCCATCTTCCGACCAATAGCCTCAAATTGATCTCGAATGTCTTTGATCCTAGTCAAGTGTGCTTGCAGAGGTGTATTCTCATCCATGACAATGGAAAACATGATGTTCTTTAGAAAGAATGCACGACTCTTGTTGGAAGTCTCATGAAGATCTTTCAAAAATCCAAAATCTCCTTCGTTGATTTACCTGAAGGAACTTGAGGTAACTGGTCATCAGTGACTGATAACTTTATGAGCATAACGGCTTCTCGATTCTGCTCATCAAACTTCACCTGATCCTTATCAATTGTGAGAGGTCGTGTCGTGGTGCCCAGAACAATCTGGTCAAGACATCAATACTCAAATATTGTCATCATACGTTGCTTCCATGTGTTGTAGTTGTGATCGTTGAACTTCTGACTATTGTCCAACATGATGTTGGTCAAAGAGGCCATGCTTCATGCTTTTTGAGGCATAAAAAACAAAGATGACACAAGCAAATAGATGGCACAAAGTTCAAGACAACACACCCTGAACCCAAGACGATATTCGAACACGAATTTCGAGGCATAAAGAAGAATTTTTGCAAATTGAAAACACAAAACCCTAGGTACAAAAAAATACTTGAAAGGCTGAATTTTTTCAGAAGAGGCACAAAAATCAAGACAAATCCATTGGCACAAATTTCAAAGCACGGATTTTGAGACACCCAGAAAAATCTGACGATGACCCATAAATCCTCTCGAAAAATCTAGAAAGAATTTGGATTCAGAAAAAAATTTCACCTTTAGACAGAGGATTTATATAAAAACCCTTGCCCGATTTTCTAAAAAAATTTGCAGAAGACATGTTTTTGAAAAAAAACACTCAGAATCCCGCCCACAGTGTAGAAACTTCGCCAGAAATGTGAAAAAATCGCGACCCAAAAGAAACTGCAAACTGCCTAGAACTTTCTTTCTTTAGAAAACACACCAAAAGAACCAGAAAACGTGTTTGAAATAGATGAAGAAATTGCGCTAGAACTTGCAGATCATGCGCCAAAAAGAGAGTTTGCAATCGCTCAGACCAAGGAAAAATTACGTCTAGATTTTCATGGAAGAAACGCGGGTCAAAAAGGCTGAAACACGCGGCCAAATAAATGAGGAAGTCGCACCTAGAACGAAGAAATAAAAAAACGTGACCTAGGAAGAAGAATCAGAAGTCGCGCTAGCTTTAGAAAAACTGGGAGGTCGTGGGTAAGACAAAAACGTCTTCTCAAATTGTGTCTCATAGAACAAGCAACAAATCATAGATGAAAATGCAGGCAAAATTAAAACCCTCCGGTCGCGGACCATCACAGAAATAAAAAGGTCGTAAATTGAAACACGTCGCGACTGAAAATAAACATAGTCCACGTGCAGAGAATAAACATAGGACACAGCCGCATCAACACCTTACAGATCCCCTTGAACACCGCGAAGCGGATATTTGTAATTGGTAAAATAATAGAGATCCGTTTTGTCATGAAGAGCCTTTATACTTATAGAATTCTACGAACCCACAAATTAAGGTATGGTGGATTAACAAACCACAGTTAACAAAGCGATTAGCTAAAATATTTAACTAGGCGAAGACAAATAGTTACTTGGAAGCGAAGCTAAATTTCTAAAGCGGTAGAAGTTAATACAAAGTTAACTTCGATAGAGACTAAATAGAAGCTAAGATGACAAGTAATATTACATTTAATGGCTTCAATACCCTCCTTAATGAATTAAATCATACCAGAGTCTACCCATGGTATCTTTGGTCATCCAAGATGCATAGATGTCACGGACTCATACCTTCGGTCACCATCACTACATAGGCACTGCTAAGATGTTACTTCTTGGTTGGACTTCTCATTAGCTAGCACCGCTTTGCCAATACCTAAATATGACCAATCTTCCAGTGTGCTTGAATTAAAAGGAATTCTTGGAGCCCTCCTGCGAGACCATCATCCTTTCTGAGTGGATACATCTTTCCAATGTCATTGGTAGTAAATTCTTGTTCAACACTTGAGACTCACTGCTGTTCCCAAACTGCTTCCTCCACCGATCCTGTTGCAAAAGCTTGTTGCACAACTCATCAAACTTCAAGTTGACATTGGTGGATGTAATGTTGAGCGTTTCAATGAAGTGCTCGTAGGAACGTGGCAAACTCTTCAAAGTGATCACGACCACATCCTCCTCTTCCATCTTACGACCAATGGCCTCCAATTGATTGCGAATATTTTTTATTTTCATCAAGTGCTCCTGCAAAGACACTTGGTCATCCATCATAATAGAGAAAAGCGTATTCTTCAGAAAGAAAGCCATTTCCTTGTCTGAGGTCTCATGAAGATCTTTCAAATTCTTCTAGATCTCCACAACTGATTTACCAAATGGTATTTTTGGTAACATTTGATCAGTGATAGATAATTTTAGAAGCATAATTGCCTCCCTATTGCTTCCATCATACTTGTCCTGATCCTTCCCAGCAACAGTGGGACAAACTTCTATACCTAGAACAAGCGCATCCAGACACTGGTACTCAAAGATGGTAAGCATCCTCTGCTTCCATGTGTTGTAATTCTTTCCATTGAACCTCTGCGAACTTTCCAACATAGCATTGGACAAAGACACCATCCTTCCGGTTTTCCAAAGCACAAAAATTGAGGTAAGTCTGTGATCAGCTAGCAAAACGCTGGACAATCAGTTGGCACAACACTCGATTTCTCAAAAAATCGTCTGAAAAAGAGGTTCAAAACCTGTAACATTTTTTTTTAGAAAAACCCTCAAAAACTTCTGAAAAACAACAAAATTTAATAGAAAAAATGGTTGGAAACTCTTGTAAATTTTTTTAAGAAAATATTTCAAAAACTCTTTGCAATTTTTAAAAAAATTTCCTAGAAAATTTGGCAAAATTGGCTCCAAGAACTTTTTAGGCTGCCATGAAATATCAGAAAATCACGAAAACCTGGCACAAATTTAAAGGCACTGATTACGAGGCACCTAGAAAAAACGAAAGCCAACCTAGAAATCCTGTTGAAAAGCCCACAAAAAATCTATTGTTAGAAAAAAAATTCGACTTCAGATAGGATTTATTTCAAAAACCCTAGTCGATTTTTATTTCAAGGTTTTGGAAAAATTGTAGAGAATCCGTGCAGAATTGGAGGTTTTAAAAAAATGCACCAGGGATTTTGCAGAAAATGCGTTTCAAAAGCTAGGTCGCGCCTAGAGAGAAAACAAAAAGACACGATCAGAAATGAGGAAGAGACGTGGCCAAAATAATGAGGAAATCGCGTGCCTAGAAAATTTCATAACGCAAGCAAGAGATCTTCAAGAAAATGTGGCTTCACAGAGGGCAAAATACGTCTACAGAAAAACGCGACCTCAGATACCAAGAAAAACGCGACCTCAAAGAGCAAAACATGTCTACAAAAAGCTGAGATTCACGGCCAAATAAATGAAGAAACGCAAACTCAAAACTTTAGAAAATCGTTCCCTAAGGTTGTGATTTTAATTTGCAGACCACACAAAATCTGAATGTCACGATTTGCAGAAATAACTCCAACAACCATGTGCCCAAGAACCCTCGAAAATCTGCCTGAATAAATATCCGCAATTTTTCTTCTTTAAAAAATACGAAAATCTTCAAAAGAAAAAAAATCACGAATTTCAAACCCTGCCTTAAAAAAATCTGAATTTGTGTCTCATTACCCTAGCTCTCATACCATGTGAATTTGGGAAAATAATGAGATCGATTTTATTGATTGAAGAGCCTTGCTCTTAGAGAATTTACAAACCCTACAAATTAGGGAGTATTAGTAGTTAACAAACACAATTAACCAAATAGTTAACTGGACGAAAGATAAACAGTTAACTGAAGCAAACTAAAGCTAAAAAGCGGTAAGTTAACTACAAGTTAACTTACAACTAACTAAAGACTAAATAAAGCTAAGATGACCATTAATATTACATTTAATATTTTA
>VDFB02186753.1:0-27729 GCA_007258455.2 Sequoia sempervirens
TTAGACACATGAGCATAATTCTCAATGCCCATATAAACAGACACATTGTGCCAGGCAAGTATGTATTGAACGTCCTAAAAGAATCCCACTGAACTCCCATAAATAAGCACGTCAAACTAGCCCTTTTCGCTGAATTTCCAGCAAAATCTTTTAAGTCCTTTTCCAGAAGCGAAAGCATGAAGGCATCTAGTAGACGAGGACGAGCTTAAATGGTAAATGTAAGCGCCACGTTCAAATCCCTGAAACAAATTAGTGTTGAAATTAAATAAGTTATGTCATCCAACTCTGGTTGCGACATGCCCCAACAGACAGGCCAGAGTTCTAAAAGGGTACACCAGCCTCATGTTCGAAGAGCCTACTTAAGTAGCTCCAAGCTTAAGTTACATTTTCAGTATTGAAGCTGTACAAAATACCGCATCCAACTATACTCATGATTAACCCAAAGGACAAGACCAGAGGCCGCATAGTGGTACAGGACACCCAGACCTCATATTAGAAAAGGGTACTTCCCACGTCATTTAAAAAATGGTACTATTGAATTATGTCAAAAAAAGGTCATCTCTAAGCCAAAGGTTACTCTACAAGGAGAGTTTAGAAATTAAAAAAGGGCCTTTACACCAGATCGGTCGTTGCATTACTTCAGGTGAACACCCAATATTAATTAACCCTAAGCATTCCTCCGATCCATCAGAAAACCATTTTTCAGAAAATTAACAGAGAACCAATTCTCAAACCAGTGTAAGAGCAAACAATGCAAGAAATAACAGATCTGAGAAACAACCAGAGCAAATATAAAACTATAACATACCTTGAAACAGAAGAAGAAGAAGCAGCAGCTGCGAGATCTGAGAAGGCAATGCGATGCCCACAAAGCTCTACTTAAGAGTAGCACGCATTCATATATGCATATATCTACCCACCCACCAGGTAGCTAATTTGAACCACGTGAATGGGCAAGAAGCGCAGATATACAATGCTGAGTAGATATAACTACATTAATTTGGTGTGGGCTCACAAATTTATAGCACAAGAGATTGTCGACGGGTGAGCACGTTCTGAAGACCAAGAAAAGGGTCTAAGGCCGTGAATTTTTACACGAAATTAAGGCTGCCCGTTTGGGTTGTTTGTCGGGATTTTAAGAAGAAAGAGTATAGCCTTGATGATTTAATTTGGATGAATGGTCGCTCACCTAAACATGCATGTGTTGCTGACCGTTCTTTCCTCGTTCTAGTCAAAAATGCTTTATTGTACCTACTTGTGGGTTTTTAATTAGAATTGTTGTTTTATCTTTTAAATTTTTCTATATTTCCCTATTCAATTGGTTTATATTTAAACAAGTGCCACGTGGCCAGTACTTGCCTTTGTAGTAGTTTAATTAGAGATTTGTAGAGTTGGAATAAAAATAAATGTAAGTTTAATTAATGTGAATAAAATTAAATGTAATTTTTTTTTTAATTGTTATATTTTAGTTTTGACTTTTGTATTTTGTGTTTTGTTTGATTAATAGTGTTGGTTTTTTTACATGTTTTGATTATGTAATATAAATATCTTATTTAATGTTAAATATTTGAAAATAAAATAAATTGGAATAAATATTTATTGTTTGGTGTTATTTTTTAAAAAAAATTAAAGTTGAATACATTTGAATATTTATATAATGAACCCATTCATTGAGACAAGGAAGTAGTTTATGAATTATTTGTACTAAACATAACTATGACCAATAAAGTTGAAGTTGAGTTTGTTCTTTAGAATACATATTTGCTAAACATTAAATAATCAAATGATTTATTATTAAAAATAATTCTTAGATTGATTCGAATAGATTTTGAATTTGATACTGAAA
Organism: Sequoia sempervirens; assembly: GCA_007258455.2. Taxonomy (NCBI): domain Eukaryota; kingdom Viridiplantae; phylum Streptophyta; class Pinopsida; order Cupressales; family Cupressaceae; genus Sequoia; species Sequoia sempervirens. The sequence continues at coordinate 1,847 of VDFB02186753.1, forward strand.
TCTTCATATTATAGTTGAAGTTAAATATACTATTAATATAATAAATATATTATATTTTGATTTAATATTAATTATTTATAAATTATATTATATAAAGTAAGTAAATAGATAATATTGTAATATTAATATATTTTAAAATATTATTATAATTATTAATATAGTGATTTACTATTATATTAATTATATTAATTATATCAATAGTAATAATATAATAATATTAATAATATAATTAACATAGTAGTCAATTAAGATAGTTTATTAATATATATAAATATATATGAAAAGAGAACCTACAAAATAAAATAACCTATATTATATTGTATATACATATATAATATAAATTAATATTACATATAATATAATTAATATAAACCTACAGATAATATATATCTATATATTATAGGTTATAAAAAAAAATTTGGAAGAAAGTATATATATATATAAATTAATATAAAAAAATCTTATTAATGAAAAGGAGTACATATATAATCAAATTATACCATAAAATATTAAAAATATAGATAAAGATATTAGTTTAATGGAAATAATAATACAACATTTTTTATTTTTTTATTTTAATAGTGTAAATTCAAATCTCTATAAAATAGTTAATTGATTTTTGTAAGATTTTCTTTAATAAAAAAATAACAATTACATACATAAAAAAATAATTCTTAAAAAACTATCAAAATAAATCACATTTATTTAATTTAAAAAGATTTAATGAAATGATTTTATAAAGTAAAAAATAAAAATTATTCCTTAAAAAAATGTTTAATTTGCTTTATCCGCGAATAACACACAAATTTTTTTTAACCAATCATATACACAAAAAATAATTTTTAGAATTTATAAAGTTAAATATTTTAGAAGTTGACTTTACAAAATTGAATTTTATTTTAATTTTTGTTTAAATATTATTTTTGATTGGTTGAAAACTAAATTATTAATAACTAGTTAACTAAAAAAAGCCAAAGTCATTACAATAATAATATGTCAATGACAAGTACTAAAAAATGAATTAATTTTTAATCTAAATTGTTTTTTATTAATGTTTAAGTTGTAAATATAAGGATAAATTATTAAGATTTTGAATAGATTTTTGTGATTTTTAATTTAAAGCTCATAAAATTATGTTAAGTTAATGATGAAAATTACATATCTTCATTTTTTTCATTCATTTTAATTAAGATGGTTTTGTACAACAATTAGTGTATAAGTGGTGTGTGTTCACCAAACATAAATGTGTTGTTGAGCAATTTTTCCTTTTTCTAAATAAAAATTATGTATTTATCCTACTTGACTTTTTTAAGAATTTTGTATTTATCTTTCTTTAATTCTTCCAATCACTTGTTTTTATTATTATTATTAATATTAAATTTATTTGTTTTATAAGTTGTGAATACAATGATAAATTGTCTAATGTCTCTAATAGACTTTTGTTCTATCTTTCTTAAAATCCATAAGAATTTATTAGAGTAAAATTACATACCCTCACTTTTCCCTTAGTTTTTGGTTCATATTGATTAGTTTGGGTTTTATGTAATAATCATAATATAAGTGGTATTTTTTTACATTAAAAGTTAGCATGTTCCTTAAAATTAGTCTAAATTTGCATCTTCAAACCGTGGCAACCAATTTTGAACCTTGGTTTATCTACACACTTACATGGTTTGATAACATCATGTCAAATTGAATGTAGTTCGATTTTATAGCATTATGTGTTGACTTGAAGAGCAAAACATTTCAAACTGTATTCTAGAGTGGTGTATAGAAAGACAAACCTAATTCATTTTGATAAATCTAATATTTGGAATCTAGAGGCAAAGATCCATCTAGTTCTCACTTAGTATTTGTGTTATCATTCCATAAGCACCTAATTCTTTCCTAGTAACCTTATATAAAATCTATTAAATAATTACATTATTTAGTTAATTCACACTTCATCTAATCTACCCATACCCCACCTAATTAAATAATTGTTTTCCCTCTCACACCTAATTAGATAAATTTATTATTTAATTACCCTAATTTCCACATCACATGGGTTAAACAATTAACTTTCATTATTTAATTGCTCACCACCAAAATCTAATAATAAAATACCTCCTAAAGGTGTGTCCCCCACATTCCTTAATGGTTGCAACAACTTAATATACATCCAAACTTGGTATGGAGAATATTAATTAAATATTAGTTATTTAATTAATAAAAATCTTTATTTCCTCTATTGTATAAATAAATTGCAAAGTTTATTTATATAGTTCGTATTTCTTAATTCTTCCTATCTAAACCACTTCCTTCATGATTTAATTAAATAAACAAATTTAACTAATTTGTTTTATTTGATTAATTCCCTTCCATTAAATTTGAATTTTTAATTCGAATTTTGTCACATTTCTCCATATTCTTCTAACTTCCTTCCACATCATCTTCCATCTCACCATGTGTCACATGAAATTAATTATTCCTAATTTCTAAAATGGGCATTTATCCTCAATAATCTCAACAAACTCAGAGACACATGGCTTCTCCTTTCCATTTATTCTTTTCTACACTTGGCAAGCTTGTTCTATTAAAGGGGACAACTTCCTTATTTCTCTCTAACCTCCTCCTCTCTCATCGTTGATCTCTCTAGACTGAATCATGATCATCCATTACTGCTAACTCACCTAATGCCTTGGTGAAATCTATAAATAGAGGCTCATTTACAGCTTTTGCATAAGAGAGCATTGCATACAATTACTCTGTAGAAATCATCTTAGCATTGGAGAGCTTAGTTTACATTCTAGTTTAGCATTTGGAATAGTTTAGCAAGTAAATTAGAATCATGGCTTCTTTGTTAGATGTGTCTTAGTTTACTTACAACATTTAGAATCAATTTCATAGCATCTCCATTAGTTTAATTCAACATTGCATCATTTCATTAGCATTCTGTATATAGTAGTTTATCATCCAACATATCATTTAGTTCATCATCCAGCCAAATCATCAGATCATGTAGTTGTAGACATAGTTTCTACATTCTAGTTTAATGGCTACTCATTTCTTAGGTGTCATCCCAATAATTCAGTGCATAATAAAGATCTGAGAGCACTAATGCAAGATCCTTAGGAATAGAGAAAGATGGAATGTCTTTAAGGAATCGTTTTATCAAATTATGTTGTTAATTTAGAATACCTTAATGTAATACATTGCATCTGTTGTGTGTTTTTTATTATTCTAATTCACATATTTTCTCACACACAAAATTTGACACCCACCGTGGGGCCAAGCCCCTATTATTTTAATATTTTTTTTCTGGAGAGTATCCTTTACAGGTTTGGACGTGAATTTCTCTGGTGCAACCACTAATTCTTTTGGCACACCCGAAACATTCTCTGACGCATCCACGTCATTTTGTGGTGCATCAGGGGTTTATGTAGCGCATTTACCACTTTCTATAGCACATTTATTGTTTGATGTAGCGCATTCACTTCTTTCTATAGCGCATATACCCTTTTAGCACATCAGCTTATTGTAATGGTGCATTTGACTTTCTTTGCAAAATTCTCTTGAGTCTAAAAACTAATAAATATTTTTCTGTTATGTAGGCTTCATAAATGCTATCAGAGACTTTTCTTAAACTCTTGAACGCTGTCAAAGAAAAAATTATTGTAAACTATTGATAAATTTGATGCAGGGGCTGGAGTGATTTATTTCCTTTTGCTTAATTTAGGAATCTAGACTAATTAGGAAGGAAAGAACACCATGTCTGCTATGTTTTATGAATGGTAGGAATATGCTCTCCCCTTAACTAGGTGACCAAAAATCCAGACCCATTCGCATTTAATTGTGAGTGTGAGTTGAGTATATCGTGTGTGTTATCTCTTTGTTTACGTAAAAAAAGATTGATCGAACTACATATGTATTTGCTCGCTTTTGTTTATCCATAGAGGGCCTACCTTGTGGGAAAAATTAATCACCCAAGGGAACGACCCAACTGGTAACACGCTAAACCCGAGCGACTTCCAACCGGTATATAAATTTGGGTACATGAGGAAAGTTCAAATATCACAAGGATTGTTTCAACAAGAAGGGTAGCAATGGTCTCTTGCCACATGGATGATCCCCCACGAATGGAATGCCCCTATTAAAACCCTTGTTGTAAAAAGGCCAAAATCATTTATCTATGTGTTAGCGCAGAAGGTCTAACCTTTGAAGTCGTCCCACGTTTTTGTGACTTTTAGTGGAGATGAGAAGTATGGAATGGGAGATTCATGGGTACTGATGCTTGGCTACCCTGTAGAAGTGAGTGTCATGGAGGGGAGCCAGTGGGGTCAAGCATCTAATCATCCGCTAAAAGTAGGCGCAGCTGGAGTAAAATCCAAGTGGGAATCCAACAAATACAGTCTTACACAGCCTTAGGATTGTACATGCTTGATGTGTTTACCAAAGTGTTTTTAAACAAACTTTAAACAAAACCTTACACACTAGAAGTGCAAAACTGTGATTCAAAAAACATCATTTGAAACCAACCATTCTCTGACTGAAAACCAAAAAATTAAATAAACTAGCAAGAAACTGTTATATTCCTCGGTTCAACACATCCATTTCCTATTTTGGTGCATTTACTGCTTTTTTCAGTGCATATACCTTCTGTTACAGCTCATTTACTGCTTTTTCCAATGCATATACCTTCTATTACAACGCATTTACCACTTTTTCTAGTGTATATACCCTCTTTTATAGCGCATTTACTGCTTTTTCCAATGCATTTACCTTTTGTTATAGTGCATCACCCGCATTTTCCAACACATCCCTTGTATTTTGTGGTGCATATACCAATTTTATGTAGTGCATACACCTGAAACTTTGGCGCATCTGAGCTATTTTATAATGCATACACTTGATTTTGTAGCACATATAAACCTTTCTTTGGCGCATCCAAGCCATGTTATAGCACATCTACCTTTTAGCACATACACTGACTGTTATAGCACATCCACCAAAATTTATAACCAGAGAGCTAAATTTGACTCCTATCTGACATTTTGAAACTAGATTTAGGGATCTTTTCCATAGAAAATTTCCTTCCTCATCCCAACATTGTTGTAAACTTGGAAAAACTGGCCTTTACAAGTGAAATCCTTTACCTAAACTTTGATCTAACATCTAAAAATGCCCAACATCATCAAAATCCAAATTTAATCATCAATTTGAGTTTCCCTATTAAGATTTATCATCCTTCATCCAGAAACAACACACTTTACATCAAATTTTATTACCTAGTCCCATCAATAGGATTTGTTATTCTATTCAACCTAGGTATTCCTTTGGCACTCCTAAATAATGATCAAAATTTAAAAAACCTTCATCACTTGCATGCCCGTTTTAACAAGGTCCCAAAAGAAAAAACTTAAGGGTAAGGAATTTGAACCTCAAATAACCATGGGTGAACCAAAAGAAAATCCCTTTCACAAAATTCCTCAAAATGAAATAGAAGAAATAACAGAAGAGGAGATAGAACAAGCAAACCAAGATCCCAAATTTCACAAATTCCTAGAAAGAATCTTTGAAAATGGTGGAGAAAAATACCTTCTAATGTTAGCAAACCAAGGGGTCAAATTACCGAGTGATTTTGATGTCAATAAATTGAAGGGAACCCCAAAGAAAACTGAAATTGAAACATCAAATATAGATCAAATGGTTGCCCTAACACATCAAATATAGAACCATCAACAACAAGTGCAATACATCCAAGGAGGGACTACCAAAAGATACTTGTTGCAAGATATTTGTCCCTACCCCTTTGATAGAAAGTTAAACATGATACCATTTCCCCCTAATTGCGACCTCCCAAAATATGACAAATACAATGGAAAATCTGACCCCATAGACCATGTGAGAGAACTTTGAACCATGAGTCTTGAGTTTGCTCATGAAGACACATACTTGATGAGACTTTTTCCTCGTAGCTTAGGAGGCTATTGTATGGAATGGTTTTCGAAACTACAACCAGGCATAAAATCCTTTGAAGAACTTGTCAACAAATTTATCACTCAATATTCATATAACATTGCACATGAGATAACCATGAAGGATCTTTGTAATACCAAATAGAAACAAGGATAATCTTTTCTCATATTCCTACAAAGGTGGAGAAGGTTATTCATGCAATACACTTGTCCCATACCCGAACAAGAAAAGATGGAGATTTTTATTGATAACCTTAACAATGAAATGAGTTATAGGTTGCAATTACAATGTCCCCCTAGCTTTGAGAAGATGGTAGAAAACAGTCTCAAAATTGAAGAAGCTTTAGTCAAAAGAGGGGTATTGAAAATTCACAATGAAGGATCAAACCCAACCATCACAACAACAATTAGAAATCCAAATTTTGGAAAAGGAACAAGAATTCCAACAATGGTGTCGCCCAAACACATAATGCTAAACCGGTCTTTAATCTATCAAGAACCACAACCAAGACTGATCAAAACATCAATCAAGGCACTAATCAAAATTTCAACCAACACAATAATCAAAACATCCATAATCAAAGTAACACCACGTCCAAACCTCCACCCTATCAAGCACAATTAAACCACAAAAAAATTATGCCTTTGGGTCAATCACACAAATCTGCATTGAGGGAACTTCTTGAAAATAACCTCATAACACTACCTAACACTTGAGGCTTTGAACCAAAAGTAAAATCGTCATGGTGGAATGATGACTATTACTGTGAATTTCATTAGTGCAAAGACCATCAAACAAATAGTTGCATGTAATTGAAACATAAGATACAAGATTTAATAGATGACAAGGTCATACGAATAGAAGGACCCCAAACAAATGTTGATCACAAAGCATTTAAGAATCCTTTACTGAATTATGAAAAAGGGGAGTCCTCTACAACAAAAAGCAAGGGAAAGAACGTAAACTATGTCCATGATACTATCATAAATCATATTTCAGCAATGGAGGATCAAATGAATACCATTGAAACCAATGACAATCAAGACATTATTGCAGTCTTTATTACATTCTATGACACTCCAATTGAACAAGAAAAAGACATCATTATCCTTGAAAATCAAATTAATGACATCAAACCAAATATAGCTACAACCGATACTCAAGTCAATGTCATTAAAATCAATGAAAAACAAGACAACATGCCAATAAATGCAACCACAAGAGCACAAGACAAATATGTCTTAAAAGCAAGTTCATCTAAAACACTTGTTTCCTCATCCAATCAGTATAACATAGTGTACCAGTTACAAAAGATTCCTGCACAAATATCAATATTGGAATTGCTCAAGATTTCACCCGCCCACAAAGAGACTTTGGAAAAATCCCTAGTGGACACAATAGTACCAACAAATCTGGAATTTTGTAAAATTGAATCCATGGTGGGACATTTGACCATGCCACATTGCTTATCCTTCTCAAAAAATGATGACACATCTATTTCTCATCCCCACAATGTAGCTCTCCATATCAAAGTCCTAATTCATAAACATCATGTCAAATGTGTCCTAATAGATGGAGGATCCGTCCTAAATATATGTACTTTAAAGCTTGATTGTGCTTTGGGATTCTCCGAGAATGCAATTGATTCAAAGAAAAAGATTACAATAAAAGCATATGATGATGAGGAAAGATCTTCACATGGATTGATTGTCTTACCTATTCAAGTAGGACCGATTTAGAAAGATGTAATATGCCAAGTCTTGGACAAGGATTTGACCTACAATATACTATTGGGTCGCCCATGGATCCATGAAATGCAAGCGGTCCCATCAACATACCACCAATGTCTGAAATTCCCTTGTGGTGGCCAAGAAATCACCATCTCGGCTGATTCAAATAGTCGTCAGTATTGCAACACCCTAAAATCTGTCCAAGACATCCTTGTGCCTCATAACAGAGAAGCTTTCACTTCCATCCCTTCCAATGATCAAAGCCAATCAAGTTCCTGATCCAAACCATTGGTCATTTCCTCAAATAAGGAAGGTCAATCCAGTTCCATGTCTAAATATTTTGAGAAGAAAGAAGAAGTTGCGCCTTCCACATCCTCAAATCATGAAGCCCAATTAAATGCTCTGTTGAAACAATTTGAGAAAAAATTCCAAGTCAAAGATAAAGGTGTGGGTGAATATTTCATTGAACGATCCCTATGTATTTCACAGTTCTCTTCCCCAAAGTCATATGGGCAACCCTCAATATCAACACAATAGACATCACAACCAATTACTCTCTTTGATGGTCGGTTTGTAAAAGAAAGCACCATAGTTGATGAAACAGAAGACAAAGATGTTCTAAACTGGCTCTATAAAGATGAAGAAGAGTCTCAAACAACGACTGCAAATGTACAAACAACATAATATGGAAAAGGCTTCACTATCTTGGAAAAAATGGGATATGAGGGAAAAGGCCCTGTAGGAAAAAGAAAGGAAGTAATTGAAGAACCAATTCAACCCCTCTTAATCAATCCAAAAGACAAGACTGGGTTGGGTTATAAAGAGGAGACAAAAGAAGAGATGACTTAGAGGGTGGTTGAGAGAATCTTGCAATTACAAGCTAGTGATGATCATGAAACTGTTTCTAATGAATATGAGTGGGATTCACTATCAGAAGAGTCTTGTCATGATAAATAAATTAATGTGGTACACAAGTATGCACCCCTACTCGAAGAGGGACAAGGTTCAGGTTCTAGACTGCTTGAATTAAGATCACAACACATTGATGATTCCAATGAAGATGATTCAACGCAGAGTGAAACAGATAATTTAGAGGAAAGTTACCTTATAGACCTAAATTTTTCTATTGGAAAAATCGAAGATACCACCATCAGGACTCTTACCATTTTTGACCTTAACCAGTCTGGTGATTTCTTACCCCTAGTACATCCCAAACTCATAGACTAGGACCAAACTGAGCCATTTGATATCCCTACATTTTCAAATGATGATGTCATCGTTAATGTCCTTTGTGCCAACAATCCTTAAACATATTCCACCATTGAACATTGTAACGAAGCTTCCAAATAGGGGAGTATCAAATCTTCCAGTTGCAAAATGAATAATATAGGAAATAGTTCTTATGGTGAAAACCATTCAATGGCAGTATCAGATCCCGAAAAAGTAAAAAAAAGAGTGCATCCAATGGTGAAAACCTCTCTGAGGTGTCGAAGGATGCAATATTTGATACTCCCCTAGAACACTTTCAGGAAAGATCAAAGGTATTGATTGAACCCACACATTCTGTCAATATCGGCAGTGCAAAGACAATGAAGACTATTCATCTAGCGGCATCTTTGACAGACCAAGAAAAACCAAGATTCCTTAATTTTTTACAGAAAAACAAGTCAACTTTGCTTGGTCATATGTCGATATGTCATGGATTGATCCAGAACTCATCATGCATCATCTCTCCTTACCACCAGGAGTAAAACTAGTCAAGCAGAAACTAAGGAAAATGCATCCACATATTGCCTTACTAGTAAAAGCAGAGTTGAAGAAGTTGTTAGAAGCAGGACTCATTAGACCCATTGATTATGCCGAGTGGATCTCCAATATCATACCAGTCTCAAAGCATGATAACAACATTTGTATTTGCACAGATTTCTGAGATCTCAATAAGGCTTGTCCCAAAGATGATTTTCCTCTACCTAACATAGACATCATAGTAGATTTAATGACAGGACATGGCATGTTGTCCCTTATGGACAATTTTTCTGGTTATAATCAAATCAAGATAGCTCCAGAGGATCAAGATAACACAACCTTTACATGTCCATGGGGAAAATTTTGTTGGAACGTCATGCCATTCAGATTGAAGAATGTAGGAGCTACTTATCAGTGTTCCATGACAACAATTTTTCATGATATGATGCATACCTTCATGGAAGACTATGTGGATGATCTATTAGCTAAAACATATACTAGAGAGGGACACTTAGAGATCTTAGACAAAATATTCACTAAACTAGAGAAATTCAATGTACGACTGAATCCAAAGAAATGTGTGTTTGGGGCGACTTCAACAAAACTCCTAGGATATATAGTTTCAGAAAAAGGCATTGAGGTAGACCCAGAAAAAGTTAAAGCTATCATGGAAATTCCACCTCCCAAAAACATTAGTCAACTACAATCTCTGCAAGGAAGATTCCAATCAATCTGAAGATTTATTTCACAACTAGAAGACAAGACCCATCCTTTTACTCACTTGCTACACAAAAATGTTTCTTTTTGATGGGATGAGAAATGTGAAGGAGCTTTCAACCAATTGAAACAATATCTAATGATTCCACATGTCTTAGTACCAACAAAAAAAGGAAAACCACTCTTGTTATACATTGGAACAACTAAGATATCATTAGGAGCCCTATTAGCACAGAAGGATTCAACAGGAAAAGAGAGGGTAATTTACTACATTAGCAAGATGCTAAATAGCTATGAGATCAATTATACATCCATTGAAAAGGATTTCTTAGCAGTAGTGTTCGCCACCCAATAGCTACGACACTACATGCTAACTTATACCATCAAGTTAATAGCCAAAATAGATCCACTAAAATACCTCCTCAACAAAGCTAACCTAACTAGAAGATTGGCCAAGTGGGTTATGATACTAAGTGAATTTAACATCCAATATGTGGATAGGAAAGCAATAAATGGACAAGCAACCATTGACCAATGAGTTGAAGCACCTCTACCAAATAATCATCCTTTACACATTGAATTTCTAGATGTTGATGTCCTCACCTTGGCTGTAAAACAGTGGACATTATACTTTGATGGATCACACACCCAACATGGATCAGGGGTCAGAATCCTATTTTTCACTCCACAAGGACATACCATACCAAAATCATTTAGATTGTTGTTCCCTTGTACCAATAACATGGCAGAGTATGAAGCCTTAATCATTGGCATTAAAACAGTTATAGAATGGAAAATTCTAGAATTGCAAGTATATGGAGATTCTCAGTTGGTCATTAACCAAGTCAATGATGATTATCAAAAAAAGGACAACAAACCGATGCCCTACAAAAAAATGATTGATGATTTTAAGAAATAATTTATGGATATCAAATTTGAATAGATTTCAAGAGTGGACAATAAAGTTGTTGATGCCATGGCCACAATTGCTTCCTTGTTACAAATTCCAGAGAAGAGAAGCCATTATGAGTTCTTGGTGGAACAACTATTTTCCCTCACTTATGACGATACCGAGTCCCAAGTTATGTCACCTAGTTGATACCAATACCTCAATCTATGGTGAAATTTATACCTATCTCAAAGATAACACCCTTCCACTCGACCTGTCTAGAAATTAAAAAAAAAAATCATTCATCAAGCCATCTGACATACTCTTATTGCAGATGTACTATACTGACGAGGTCTTGACAAAACTCTCCTCTGATGTCTGGAACACGATGAGTCTGAAACAACTTTACGGGAAGTTCATGAGGGTATTTGCGAACTCATTCAAGTGGTTTAACCTTAGCCAAGAAACTCCTTCATTTAGGATATTACTAGCCAAACATGGAGAAGGGGTCTTTTCAGTTCATCAAGAAATGTCAAAAGTGTCAAATTCATAGCAACCTCATTCATGCACCGGCCCAAGAACTTTAGCCATTTGTATCCACGTGGCCCTTTTGTTAGTGGGTACTAGATCTCATTGGTAAAATCCATCCATCTTCGTCTAATGGACACAAGTTTATCATCATAGCTACATAATACTTCACAAAGTGGATTGAAGTTGTTCTACTAATCACCATCACAGGAAATAAAATTTCATCATTCATCCTCAATTACATCATCTGTCGGTATGACATCCCCTAATCTATTGTCACTGACAATGGAAGACTATTCAAAAATCAAGACATGCAAGAATTGTGTGAGAAGTTCAACATCCAGCATCGCTTCTATACACCATACTACCCTCAGGGAAATGGTCAAGCAGAGGCCTCCAACAAAACTATTTTGAAGATCTTGAAGAAAACAATCAATGACGCTGGACGCGATTGGCACATCCAATTAAACCCTACTCTTTGGGCGTACTGCACTAGTATTCACACACCAATAGGAGCCACACCTTATGCTCTTGTATATGGATCTAAGGCCATTGTACCCATTGAGGTGGAATTACCATCACTACGGGTTTCATTGAAGGGTATCATCTCTAATTAGGATTATTGGGTATCTAGATTGCAGGCACTGGAAATATTAGATGAATGATGCCAACATGCAATGAACCACCTGAAAGCACACCAACAATGGATGTCCAGAAGTTACAATCATAAATTCAAACCCAGGACATTTCAAGTTGGTGACCTGGTATTGAAGGAGAACCCACAAAACCATTAGGATAGGGAGAAGAAAGGAAAGTTTGAATTGAATTGGTTGGGCCCCTTTGTCATTGTGTCAGTCTATGGATCGAGAGCATACCAGCTATCCACACCAAAAGGAGACCTATTTGAAGAGCCCATGAATAGTCTCCATCTCAAGAAATTATACACATGATTCATCTGCAGCATTGGTAAAAGTCCTGAAAAAATCAAAAACATTAGAAAATGTCCTGAAAAAATGGTCGCCATAGTGAAAACCTGGAAAACAGGCATCTCAGTGATAACAAAAAAATCAAAAAAGAAAAAATACAAAAAAAATCAATAAAAGGAAAAAATACAAAAAAATCATAAAATTTGAAGAAGAAAAAAGTGCAATAAAAGCAAGTAGTGAAAACCTAGCAACATGTGCTATTTGTGACAGGTTGGCTTCTTTCTCTTTTGGAACGTGCGTCTACTATTGGATTTTCGCTATCACTATCCACATCCTTCATTTGAGCCTCATATACATATTCTAATGTGCTAGTCGTGTCTCACTTTGGCTTGTGGATCATTGTACATATCCATAATAAATTGGTTTGTTGCCACTGGGGGAAAAATTCTGAACTCGCTAGGGGCAATCCATCTTTGAGCTTCAAAATGACAGACAAACAACAAGTATGACAATGTAACACCCCTCCGTTTTGGATATTTGGATCGACACTGTTTTTTTTGGTAAGGTTTGATTATGCTTGTTGTGACTGGAAACTTAGTGATTATTTAATCATGAACTATTTAGTAATGTGCATGTTATATCATGTTGTGTCGATTGTGTTTGAACAGGCCTTGACTTTTGGAACTTGATTACTTGTGATGATGATTGATTAAACGATGTGAAATTATAGGTTGATGTGATGGGATCTTATTCTGATGTTATCTATATGGCATGATTTGGAGTAATTTAGAATATAGCTGATTAAATGATGTTTTATGCTTGTGATCATATCATTGATGTTAGAATCATTAGTAATTGTGTATTGGTGAAGGGGACAGGATTGTATCACTCGCTTGCGAGTGCCCTACAATTCTGAGATTTCCTCTTCACGGCGTGTTTGATCATAATATGCATATATATGTTGCACGTTCGACATGTTCTTTGTTGTAGGTTGGCAGGTACATGACATCGACTCCACCTGGTTTCCAGGTCTGAGCGTGTTCATTTGACCAACGAAAATTAATTGGGAGATAGTAGCTATGTTTTCCGAACCAAGTCGTCACCCTAGTCATAGCGTGTTGTTGGGTTGTCGTCTGGGTCAGTTGTTTTAACTTGGTTAGTTTCCCTTGAGTGTTTATTTAATTTCAAGTGTAAAGTATATTGAATGACTTGTGTAGTTTAATTTATGACTAAATGTGTTTAAATTGCATGTTAAAGTGATTAAATGACTTTTGAAATTTATAAATGATGATGGTTTGATCTTATTGAAATGTGAGAAAATTAGTGAGTGATTAATTAATTTAATTTAATTAATAAAATAATCTAATTTTGAATTAGATGTATTTTATTGACTAATTAAATTAATAGGGTTAAATTAAATCAATTTGGTTGGGTAGACATCTTTAGATTTTGGGTTAATCAAAATTGGAATTATGCTTTACATTTTACTTTTAGAAATAAAAGTTGAAAAGAAGAAATAAAGTAAATTAAATTAAATTAAATTAAAAGGTATTACATTTTATTTGAAAAAAATAGAATTTTGTTTAAGTTATTTAAAGTTCAAAGGTTTCAAAATATAAGGATTTTGTAGAAAAGATATTTGTTTTGGGGAATAGTTGACTATTTTGGTATGAGATATTTGTGAGTTTGAACTTGGAATTGAAATTGGAGTTTGCAAATTAAATTTGAATTTAATTTGAACTTGAAATTGAATTTGAGGAAAATCTGAATTTGAGTTGAATTTGATTTGGGGAGAAATTATATTTCATTTTTGGAGGTTTTTGTTTTGGGGGGTGCTTGGACTTGGGTTTGAGAAGGAGGTGGAGACTCTTGCTTGGAAGGGATTCAATGGAGGACTTGGAACAAACTCCATGTTTGAAGGCTTCAAATCTTGGAGGAAGAAACCAGGTTTTCTTTGTGTTTGTTTTGTTCATTTTTAAATAGTTTAATCTTTGTAATTGCTTGTTGAAAATCTTGTTGGATGTGTGAGAAATCTATGAAAGGTTGTTGAATCTTATAAAACCCATGATTTATTCCTATGAAAGTTTGCAAAATGGTTGAATTTTGGATTGAAAACCCAACAGAAAAACTCCTCTTCAAATTGAATTGTTAAACCCTCTTGTTGTTGGATAAATTTGTTGAGATTGGCAAAAAGTCTTGCTCATTTTCTCAGCTTGAACTGGAAATGCTAAATTGAAATTTTTCTCCTTTTAAAATAAAAATTTGTTTATGTTTTTCCTTCCCTGTTTTTTTTATTTTTTTTCTGGTTTATAGCAGAAGAGGGAAAATGGAATTTGATTTTATTTTTGAAAGCAAAGTATAAATTAAAATTTATTTATTTTTATGTTTGGGGTGGGGAGATTAATCCCCCACCACAGTCGCCCCCGCCGGCGTTGCTGTGTGCTCGGCACACAGCTCCGCCGCCCGCAGGCGACGGCCGCTGTGTGCGGAGCGCACAGCTCCGCTGCCCTGGCGACGTGGGCTGTGTGCTTTGCACACAGCTCCGCCGCCATGGGAGGCGGTGGGCTGTGTGTAGAGCACAGCCCCGCCGCCCTCGGGAGGCAGGGGAGGCTGCTGTTAGGGCTTCGGCCTTTCAAAAATGAAACGCGTTTTCTTTTAGTTTTATTTTTTTTAATATAAAAGTTTATATTATATTTAATATTATATATATATTCAATATTAAATATTAATATATATGTAAATGATATGTATATATATTGAATATTTAATATGATATATATTTAATATTTAAGAAATAATGATTATATATATAAATGATTTATCAGAATATCAGTGATGTGTAATATTATGTAATTAGGCCTTAAATAATTTATTATTATGCAAATAAAAATTATTTTTGATTTGACATATTAAATGAAGTTAAATGTTAAATAGGAATTTTAAAATTGATCATGAGATAAAGGTAGTTAAGGAAAGCTGATATTTTAGTAAAATGTAATATAGTTGTGACAATATATTCAGTCGATGTAAGATTTAATATAATTAACTGATCGTTCTATGTTGAAATAAGATTTAAATTATTTTAAATAAATGGTTATTTATTAATTGTTTCAAATTTGAGGATCTAGTAACTTAGTACAAATTAATCGATCTACTGGCTAACAAATGAATTCGTTTCTTTATGAATTTGATTATGATTTCCATTATGAAATGAGATTAAATAAATGAATTATTTCAGTCAAATGACCTTAGTTATTAAAAGTTTGAATACGGAATGTAGGAAACTAAGAGATAATGAAATATTTATTTTATTCGGTTATTTTAATTATCAAAAGTTTGAATTATTTATAATTCAGTTTTGATTTTTGCGGACAATCGTGGCAAATGAAATTAAAGGGGTAGATTTAAATGTAGATAACTTGAAGATGATTTTGATTCAAAATAGAAGCAAAAGTAGATTTTATATTCAAATGGAATATCTAGAACCTTGAATTTTGAATAGTCAGTGATTAATTTTAAAGGATAGAGTCTAGATAATCAAAGGTTTTGTTTAGATATGAGATTGGGGAAATGAAATATAAAGTATTGTTATAGATTCTTAAATGTTAATAGTGTTATTTAAATATTTAGTATGTAACAGTATATACATTGAGTAGGCTCTATTAAGTACATTTGTTGGAATGGATTCGTACTCTAGTAGAGATGAGACTTAGTTGAAGATTTATTTGATTTATTAATGCGAGTTGAAAGGAAAGACTGATTTATTTATCAAAATATTCTAAATATAGAATACGTATGAGAAAACGTAGAAATAACGAATGATTCATTGCCATCAAAGAACTTTGTTTGTCAGATGTTGGTTTATTGATAATTTTGATGTTGATTAATTATAAATTGATCAAGTAAAGTTGTATTATTGGATTAAACTCTTTAATGTTGGTAAGAGGGCATATGCATTTACTATTTAGTAAAATTGATTGGAAACATATTGTGTTCAAGTAGAAATGAGTATAGTTGATTTATTTAATGTTGAGTGAAATTGGAGATTGATTTGTTGATTTAAGTGCTATCTATCAAGGTGTTTTAATTATATAATATAATGGCAAAACTTAGAGAAAGGAAGGACTCATTATTTAATGGAAATGTTTTGCTAATCGAGTAATTTTATTTACAGTATAGGAATGTAAGGCATAGAGTGATTGATTGGTCTATTCCATTTTAATGATGTTATCTATTAAATGTCTTAGTTTTAGTATATGAACTTTCGAGTATGTGATATATTCCTTGCGTATTTCTCGTGGTGAAAAGAAATGGGTTCGATTGTTTGATAAATGCAAGTCATGTAACTGTGTTTGACTGGGTTTAGGAAACCCGAACATTAGTTTACTTAACTGTCCGGAATGCTTGCAATGTTGTAACGTTCGTCCTTTATGTTGGGAGAATAGAGTCAACGTTGAAGTCTTCCAGTTTGGGGTTCATGTATTTGTTTGGGATTGTGGTACGTGAGTCAATTTTGTGGTGCCTTGGGATTTGTGCATGTGTCACCAAGTTGTTTCACCCGGTTTTCACATTTGGGTTTTGTAATTTGTGCCTCCTTTGGAATAGGAGAGGGTAATGTATTTTGTACCTCCTTTGGAAGGAGTGGGTTTCTGTAATTGGTTTCCTCCTATGTTTGGAGTGGGTTTGTCCTTTGCTTTCCTCTAGTGTGTGGAGAGGGTTTAAACCTTGTTTTCCTCCAGTGGTTGGAGTGAGCTTTCTTGTTTTGTTATCTCCTTGGATTAGAGAGGTCGTGTCATCTGGTCACCTATTGTGATTATGATCATGTGTGTTGTCTTAGGAGAGTGGCTTGCAAACGGGCGCCGGTGCACAAAGTGGCACCAGGATAACCCTTTGCAAGTTGGTTAATTCAGTGATAACTAAATAAACTTTCAGAAGTTTAGGATGCATCAAACATTAAATAAGATTAAGTATGCCTCGCTCATGGACCCAAGGGCTTGTTGTAGACTTGGGATGAGACGGGAAGGCCTGGAATGGCAAGATCATCTATCTCGTCTTTACGCGAGGTATTTGGTTCCGCATGAGTAAGCATGGGTGTCGGGAATGCGGTAGAGGCTACCAGGATACCCGTGTAGTGGGGGTCGGGGCCTAGGAAGATTCCCAGAGGATATCCCTTGACGAACTATGCGATGACACTCTTCCTAAGTCAGCAGTTTATTTTTGTAGTTGTGGCACTCTTGATCTATTCTATGTCGGGAAGCAATGTAACCTGTGGCAGTTTTGTGTGAGTCGCACCTAGAGTTGTACGTATGACCGTTCAGTCTTGAGATGAGGTCTTGTATTTATTTTGTTTCTTCTTTGTGTGGCCCGTGTCTAGTGGTAGATGGTCTTGGTAGGAATTCCTGGTTACTATCTCCTAGCACGGAGGGAGTGGAACCTTTTGGTTTCCACGTGGTCGGGTGGCGTGCATCTTCTTCCGTTGGTCCTTCTTCATGTTCGTTTGATCGTGTTTCCTATTGGAGAGCTCGTGGGAATCAGATTCTTCTCACACTTCTTTCTTTCCACTCTTATTGTATTTTATTACCCCTCATTTGTTATCGAGGTGGAATTTGTAAAGTGTAATCATAACTTTTGGACTTACCTCATTCGGGGAATGAGTATTGTAATCTTATGGTAATTCATGTAATTGAAATCTTTTGGTATTTCTTATCTTTTGTTGCAAGCTATCTTGTATGGAATGTATGTTGTCTCATTTCCTTAAGTGTTTATCGTTTCAATTTTTATTAATGTTTGTTGTTGTTTGGGTTCTAAAGTAATCTTTGTCTCGTGGCCTTAGAGGTTGTTGGCAATGCGTATTCATTTATCATGTTAATTGTATTAAAAAAAAATAAAATTTTTTTTGGTGCATTTAAGTAGTGAATTGCAACTTCCTCTAGGGTCGCGTGGCGGGGCATTACAGACAACATGGTAAAAACACAACAATCAAGCGAGCTACAACATTGAACATCAATCAAACTCGCCAAAACCAACCATTTGAACCAACAACAACAAGATCAATTGAAAAAAAAATTCATTTGGTGACGATCCTCTGAATCACAATTTTATCACTTTAACATAAATGTTCAAATTATTTGTATCATGATTATTGTTATCATTTCTCGGGAGCAACTCAAGGATGCCAAGAACTAGAGAAGCTATGATCGAGAATGATATTTTTATTTGTCTATTGTTTGTGAGTTGATCATTAATACTATGTGAATCATTGTGGGACGTGCTCTACAAAGTATCATTGATGACATTCTGGATTCGCATAGGAAAACGGTTAACTCTTGTTTGTTTATGCAAGAAACGCTTAGGTCATTTCGGTCCAATTATACCTAGATGCTTGTGGTAACTTGCACTATCAAACATCATGAAAGTAGTACTCAGGTCATCATGGTCTAATTATACCATTGATTTTTGTACTCACTTTCAAAATTTTAAAAGCTCAATGATGATACCAAGCACAATAAATTAGTTACTGGGAAGACAACATTGCATTGTTAGGTTTGCATGTTTAGGCTGCATTCATACTAGGTGTTACAGTGTTGTTTATAGATTCCTCCAAAGCTACTACAATATTATGAGTTATGTTATTTTTATCATTAATAGATTGAGTACATTTGAAATTACCAAAAATATCATTCACATTTTAATGGCATATGCATTAGGACATCATTCATACATTATCATATCATTTTGTCATTCATCTAGTCATTAGGTCATATATTTGCATCATGAAAATTCCAAAACAATAGAGCATTAGCATGTCATTTTCTAAGCATTCATTTTTCATTAGATCATATATTCACATTATGAAAAATCCAAAAACAAAGCATTGATCATATCATTTTCATCCATATAAATTTGGTCATACATTTTCATCACAAGAACATCCACAATGAAACATTTCCATTCATTCATCTCATACATGCATTCATACATTTGCACCAAAAAAATACAAAAACGTAGAGTACCATGCATATCATACATCATCATAGAACACGATCCATAAGAACATATAGAATTATCCATCATTATTTAATCATTCCATTCATCCATTTTTGCATTAATAATATCATCTATCCATCTATTTTATCTTTTGCATCAGAAAAGTATAAAAACAAAGCATTTAGCACATTCCATTCAAATAATAAGATTCATCATATAGGGCATATAGACATCATTTGTAAAGCATCATAGAATCATAACACATTTTGCATCCATAACATATCATATCACCATCACACATAAAACATCACATAGCATACATAATAGGAAATTAAATTCATCCATCATGATCAACACATAAACACATAGGTCAATCATCATCATCGTTGAATATATATCTCAAAATGATGTCAAATGTATAAGGATATCTGAATATGAAGAGATACATCATCAAAAATGGTGGTAACTCATCAAGTAGCAATATATACATGTCCAAATCACAATAAAAAATCAAGTGTTGGAGCTATGTAGTGCTCCCCCCATACGGTGTTGGTATCCCTAGACTAGTACCTCCCCCTACACCCAATGGACCTGCACCAAGATCTCTTTGATCTCCAAGCAATGGTTTTGTAACACCCACACTAACCGTCTGAGACTGCAACCTACAAAACTAAGATTGAGCAAAGCTCTCCCGCTGCTCTAGAGGGACCAACTCATGATATCAACCTCTATAGAACTCGGCCTCCTAAGAAGTGCGGTGTATCTCTCTGAAATAATCTAATGTCCCAGTAGCCATCACAGCCTGCTGTAGTCTCTCAGTGATAGCCTTTTCCTGCTCCACCCGTCATCTTAGTGCATCTCTCTCTGCAGTCAACATGGTAACCTAACCTTGTATTTGTCCTTGGGCCTACACCTATGCAAGCTGCTACCTAGCAGCATCCCTCTCAGTCGTCAAAGTCTGTATCTGCCCCTAATCCTGTGAGAATTGTGCCTATACCTATGTCAGTACCTGTGTCTGCACCTGTAATTTCCCCTAAACCTATGTCAGTTGTCCCTAAACTGTCTAGACCTAACCATGTAAGGATGCAATCTGTGACTGTTGCTACTGGGAAGGTAACCATATATGTACACGCTATTGTGTTTCCGCCACTAAGGATCGCCTCCTGCGAGGCACTCTGACATCTAGTGCTAGATGGGAACCCCCTCCTCTACCACCACCTCCTCCATCATCGCCACCATCACCCCCACCATCATCACTGCCTCCTCCATCATCTCCACATCTCGCTCCTCCTCATATCCACCACCTCTCGCCCTCCTCCATCTGGGAGGTCTATCATCATCATCCTCTAATGTCAACATTGGTTCATCAGGCCTCAAGATCCTCAGAAATAGATTCCCACTCAAATACTGCGAGTACTCCTCAGTCATGTACCCCTCAACAATCTCCAGATGGTAGTCCCATATCACTGGTTGTAATCTGTAATACTCATCACACGCGACATCGTAAGATAAGGTGGGTCCCCACTCAATAGCATCTTATTGTCTCCACGCATACATGGCCAATCCCTGTGGTATCCCCTAAACATTGTTGTACTATCTGAGCACTCTCATAAAAAAGAATCTCTCGATAATGTAGCGTGTTCGTCCAATAAGATACCTTGCTATGATAACATAAAGCATCTCCAA
Organism: Sequoia sempervirens; assembly: GCA_007258455.2. Lineage (NCBI taxonomy): Eukaryota > Viridiplantae > Streptophyta > Pinopsida > Cupressales > Cupressaceae > Sequoia > Sequoia sempervirens. Next base: position 23,014 of record VDFB02186753.1, read on the forward strand.
ATGATCCTCAACCCACTGCTCACAATCTACATATAACCACCATGTAACAAAATCCAGGTCATCCAATACACGTCTCCAATACTCCAATTTTCCTAGCTTATGTTGGACAACTGGGCCTGCATAACCATAGACGTAGGGTCTCCCAAACGGTCAAAATCTGTTTGTCTCTGGATGTGTCACCACTATATGCTCCCAAGCCCACATCTGTAATAGGGTCACACCTGCAGATAGACTAGCTCCTCTAAGGTAAACTACCTAATGCAAATCATGATATAGCTATATGGGCATGCATGAACCCCAGGAAAAATGGGTCCCAAACTGAATCATCTGCTTCAATGTCTGACCCCAACCGATAGACAATCCCTTTGCCCTCTTGTCAGGACATAAGAAGCCACTGAAAAATCCCGCAAGCATGGAAGGAAAAGGAGCATACCTCTCAAACATCTCTTGCTAGGGCATCTCATACTCACTAATATGATCATCATGGAATATCCAGCGTAAGGAATCTATACCTCCCTACTTGGTGTGGTCACATGTCATAATGTCACCCATCACGGGAATCCGCAAGATCCTGTAGACATCCTTTGGCATCATAGTCATCTCTCCAATGTCCAAATGAAAAGTGTTTTGGTCGCTATGCCACCTCTTGGCCAGCGCAATCAACAATTCCCAATTAATCCTATTCTGGGGCATATAAATCAGTGAAGATTATTTGCATCACTCAATGATATCCCTATCAGCCTGTGATAGATGTGGAATCATCTCCCAAGTCCATGGGAATCGCTCTCGGGACTGAAGATTATCTAAATTCGTCTCTTATCATTATAAAATATCACAATCAACACATCAATCAATCGATCAAATTAGCAAAACAATCAAACATCACACAATCAATCATCCTATTAGTTCTAGTGAGATTTTCATCAAATCTCGTGAACATCTATTTTTTATCGTAGCCTATCATGAGGTCAAAACAACATCATCATTATTGCATATTTCCTATCATGAGATAATAAATAATCTAATCTATCATCAACAACAAATCATCGAATGACGCAATTAAACATCATCAAAATCAAGGAGAAAAACAAAAAAATATTGAATTTTGTCCTAGATGTGCCATAACAGTGCTTTGTTGCTCCAAAAAAGCAGATACGTCACCAAATTGGTTGGGTGCACCATTACAATCTATCAATGCGCCATTTAACTCAATGCGCCAGAGAATGATCTCAATGCACCATCAAATTGGGTCAATGCGCCACAAAATGTGATGCCCCATTTCTTTTGATGAATGCGCCACACAACTAGACCTCTGCACCACTTCTTTGGATGTGCAACCTAACTACTGCTATGCACTAGAACATTGTTCCTATGCGCCAAAACATGGATGTGCCATTATAGACCGTCTATGCGGAAAAACATCTATTCTATGCACTAAAACTCTAGGCCAATGCGCTGAAAAATCTAGTTTATGCGCCAAAACAAGTTGCCTATGCGCTGAAAGAATGAAAAACTAAAATGAAAAAATGAAAATGCAGGAAAAATTATTCAAAATTCACAAGGAAAGTTTTTGAAATTCGTACCGGAGGTCCATATGTCGTTGACCGGTTATGTCGCCGCACCCGCTCAAATCAATGAGTCTTGTAGGGGATCACCATCTTCACTCAAATGCTCAAGGTTGCTCTCTCACTTCAAAATTTTTAAAATCACAAGTGCACAAATGAATCCTCTTTTCACTTTTTACCTCTTAATAAGGGTAATTAAGAGTGTGATTTTGGTGGGATATTTTAAATTTTTTTAAGGATCAATTAATTAGGGCAGCTCATTTCTTCCATATCGAGAGATAAATCACTGGAATATCATCAAATCAAGACTTCATCATCAACATCATCATAAATCATCAAAAAAATTCAAAAATCATCAACAATCTTTTGATCATAAAAAAAATCCTCTATTTATCTCCCGAGGAGGCATACATTTGTTATCTTCTGAAAATTATCGTTTGGGGCATCATCGAAATTTTAACAGCACTGGTAAATTTTCCTTTGAAATAATGTGTAAACAAATCACTTCAAAGAGGGGCAAAATGTATACATCCAAAATTGGTTTGGAGAATATTAATTAAATACTGATTATTTAATTAATAAAATTCTTTATTTCCTCTACTGTATAAATAAATTGCAAAGTTTATTTATATAGTTTGTATTTCTTAATTCCTCCTATCTAAACCAATTCTTTCATGATTTAATTAAATAAACAAATTTGTTTTATTTGATTAATTCCCTTCCATTAAATTTGAATTTTTAATTCGAATCTTGTCACATTTCTCCATATTCTTCGAACCTCCTTCCACATCATCTTCCATCTCACCATGTGTCACATGAAATTAATTATTCCTAATTTCTAAAATGGGCATTTATCCTCAACAATCTCAACAAACTTAGAGACACACGGCTTCTCCTTTTCATTTATTCTTTTCTACACTTGGCAAGCTTGTTCTATTAAAGGGGACAACTTCCTTATTTCTCTCTAACCTCCTCCTTTCTCACCGTTGATCTCTCTAGATTGAATCCTGACCATCCATTGCTACCAACTCACCTAATGCCTTGGTGAAATCTATAAATAGAGGCTCATTTACAACTTTTGCATAAGATATCATTACATACAATTACTCTGTAGAAATCATCTTAGCATTTGAGAGCTTAATTTACATTCTAGTTTAGCATTTGGAATAGTTTAGCAAGTAAATTAGAATCATGGCTTCTTTGTTAGATGTGTCTTAGTTTACTTACATCATTTAGAATCAATTTCATAGCATCTCCATTAGTTTAATTCAACATTGCATCATTTCATTAGCATTTTGTATATAGCAGTTTATCATCCAACATATCATTTAGTTCATCATCCAACTAAATCATCAAATCATGTAGTTGTAGACATAATTTCTACATTCTAGTTTAATGGCTACTCATTTCTTAGGTGTCATCCTAGTAATTCAGTGCATAATTAAGATCTGAGAGCACTAATACAGGATCTTAGGAATAGAGGAAGATGGAATGTCTTTAAGGAATAGTTTTATCAAATTATGTTGTTAATTTAGATTTCCTTAATGTAATACATTGCATTTGTTGTGTGTTTTTTATTATTCTAATTCACATATTTTCTCACACACACTTACTATTTTTCGTAAATGCAATCTTATCCCTTCATCTTCAAACCAACTCTATCATGACCCTTCATCCTCTCCTCAATCCTAGGAAAGTCTTATCATGCATTCTCCATCATTGATCTTCTCATCACATCTCCACTATTCATCATTCCTCTAAAATTCTATAAATTGAGAAACCAACATATGCAGTGAATCCATTTCATTTATGCTAACAAAACATGATGTCAAAATAGGTATGTTTGTGCATAAGAACATCCACATTCCAAATCATTTGACCAAATCAAACTTGCAAATGGAGTTTTATGGTAATACTTATTTTGTTTCTTTTGTTTGAACTTCTTTTGCATGCTATATCTAAGCTTTGTACTAGTTTAGAATATGAGGCTTGTACTTGAATTGTTTTCCTACTGTCATTTCTAAACTATGGCTCACATTCTAGTGACTCTACTAGGGATTGTATTCCTTTTCTAACTCCATCATTTATTGTGTGTTTTGTAATAGTTTTTGGCTAACTTGATATTGCAAGTTCTTGCTCTTTTTGAGTGGTTTTAGAGATTAAGTTTTATAGGAGAATTTGAAAGTGAAATAAATATTATAGTTGCATCAAGGTAGCTAAGAGATAAATTTTGACATATAGCTTGATATATTTTGGATGTGTAACGAACCTACTAGTTCATTATCTAGTATAACACTATATTTTTTATTTAAAACACAATTACTTACTAAAGTCATTGAATGCATAACAACATAAGATAAAAGAATAAAAAATTTACTTTGAAACCATTTCTTAAATAACCACATTGCTTTTGTAAGTAAGATCATCTAGTTTCTCCAATAAATTTAAGCTCAATTAATTATAAAAGGGTGCATAGCTTTTTCATAAAGAGTTACATATGTCCATAATTGGAATATTACAATAGTTTATCAATGTCATGTTGGTGCTAAAAAATGCTACTTCACTTCCTAGAGTAAAATCTCACTCACAAGGGGCTAGGGTTGTCATCATGCATGTGAAATTAGCTCATCAACAAACTGTGGAGGGTTAATGGCCAACTCTACAAGAGTGGGTTATTTCTCCTACACTTTGAGCTCAACTTGAACTCAAAAGGGTGTTCCTAGGGGTATGCCTCAAAAGGCATTGAAATCAAACAGAATGGACATCCAAAACAACTACAACCAAACCCAAGTGTAATCTTAACCCTGAATATTATCACTAGTTTAAGACAAACTGTTGCAAATAAGCCCTATATATCTAATACAATTGTGCAAGTATGAATCACATAGAATATACACATTAAATGCTCATTTAAGAATAATTCCTTAGTTATATCAATAGTCATGGGTGCATAGGAAGGACCACCTAAACTAAAATATTGATTATACTTTTCTGAATGATTTAAGCTTGGCTAGATGGATGAGAGATTGTTGCCTATCCATTGGGCTATAGAGTCATATATAATATAAAATGAAGCCCTGAAAAAAGCATAAAAGAAATGATCTAGGCATATATTCCATTAAACACAAACATCACATAGAGAGCATACTTA
>VDFB02186755.1:0-22247 GCA_007258455.2 Sequoia sempervirens
ATTTTCGGGTTTTAGCCATAGCAGCAAGGTAGTGAATTATTTGATAAAATGGTTTGGTATACATCGATGAAAAATGTCGTGGTATAGACAAGGCAGTGAACTGTTTGTAAAAATGCCTCAAAGAAATGCGATCTCATGGTGATTCCATCACCATGAGACCACATTTCTTTGAGGCATTTTTCCAAACAGTTCACTGCCTTGTCTATTCTACTATTTACTATTATGCTTTGATAGATATTTTCCAAGCATCCATAGCTTGTTCGAAAGCACCTGTTTTAGGCTTTTAGCCATAGCAACAAGGCAGTGAACTTGAGATCCAATTTTGAAATTATTTATACTTCTAAATTTTGTGAGACTTGTCTTGTGCTTCTCTGTAAATAATTTCCTCGAAACATATCAAATACATTTGTTTACAATTTTCCCCATTTTACAATAAACTTATAAAAAAAATTGTGTGTGGAAAGATAGAAAGAGATTCATTCTTTTATTTATATTTCCCTTTTGACAACATACATGCATGTGAGCAGAGAGAGGAGTGAAAATATAGAAAATAAAATTCAACGCAATAAAGTGAAGGCCAGTTTTTGTTGCAAAATGACAATTATAATCCACATCTTTGTATAAAACCTAAAACAATCGATTGTTGGTCCCCTGGAAGTGAGGTATATAAATAGTAATGGCATTTTTATCCTGGTCACAAGTAAATGAGTCTACCCAAGGTCAAAATGACATACCTTCTCAAGATCAGGGTTCAAATGTTCAATGCATCACATAGTCTACAAAAATTTCTCATAAAAATGAATTTACATTATGCTTTCTACATTGCCACTATTCCTCTTTGAATGTTGAACCTACATTTGAGGCTACAATCCTACACGGTGATCTCCTCTGCATTTAAAATATGATCCTCATACACTGCAATTAATCCCTAGCCCCAATAAGATTGATTATTCATATTCATGCATCACTACAAAGTCTTCGCATTTCTATATGTCAAACGCCACCCCAAAAAGAGGAGCCCAAAAACAATATGTTGTTGTTAAGTATCTTAGTGGCTTTCATATATTAGAGGTTGCTCATTTGAGGCTACATAGTAAACAGTGCCATCCAAATACATTTTACATTAGGCCTACAAAAAAAAAATTGTTTGCAACTTATACAATCTTGGTACTAAAAAATAGATGATTTTGGACATGACTTAAAATGAACAGCTTCAATTAAATTTGATAGTTTGTTATATCATGAAATATATGTAAGAACAATGTAGATGATATATTTTATTATTATTAGATATTATGGAACTAGTTGAGCATTTTTTTGTTAAACAAAAAAATTTACACACCATAGATACTACAGTCTGATCTTTTTGTAAAAATTGGAATAGTTTATTTAACACCATGAATCTATGTTTGATTCCAGCAAAATCATAGTGGGAATGGGGGAGTCAAATAAATAATAAAAAGCCTAGGCAGTGGTCCATGGAGAGAGAACTTTCCTCAAAATTTATAGTCTCTAGCTGCCATTAATTTTTTTCCCGAAGGTGAATTATTCCTAGCTGCATTTATCTTCAAAACTCTAAGACTGTTCAAAAAGCTTCCAAATCCCTTTGCTCCTGGAATCACGTCTAATAGCCCAGTAAACATGGTTAGCCTTCAAATACTCAAATTCTAATGATTGCTATAATTAGTGTTTCATTTGTTTCAATGTGCAACAAGTATCCTTGGTGTACCTTAACATTAGCTCAGATATTTTATTTAACCATGTTTCTCACAACAGTAGGATCTACAAAAATATATGAACCTCGTGATTCACGGCATTCAAGGTGGTGGCCCTTAAAGAGCCTCATTCGGATCATCATGATGGTGGTGCCATTTTTTATTGCTTAACCTTTCATTCAATTTATCATGAGTTTACTTAAAAGCGGAATCCTACAAACCATGTTAGTGTGATGAATTTGAGCTTACTTTCCTCCTCAGTATGTTATTTGGTACATTATTTTATGCAATGTATTCATTACACTAAATATTTATTCAACTATTGTTGCAAGTGAAGTACCTAGATTTGGTGTTGGGTATGCTCCTATCTCTTCTCTGTTTGGGAAAATATGTGTCTTTTAGGTGCACAAATATATCTATTAAGGAAAAAGTAAATTTGAAAGCAACCATTTTACATATGCTTCTCTATTCACAATTTTTTCTGAGAAATTGGTGAAAGCCCCGTACAACATTTAGATGGTTGAATGATTCTAGCAGAAAGTGTAATTTCAATTGTTTGATATCCCACTGAACATATATGGAAACTTGTCCTTCCAATTTTGAACTAAACAAAAGGATTTTGCAGAAAATGCTTATAAAAACATTTTTTAACTAATTAGTGTGATCACTTCTATCACATGGTGGAATGATTATCGGATGTCAGAGAAAAATGTTGATCTATGGTACTAAACAATTTCAATTGAACAATTTTTTCAGCTTTGTCTTTAAAACATTAGATATGGGTTGCTAAAATCAAAAAAAAAATTGATTTTCTTTTTCATTATTTAGTGTCTGATACCCATTTTAGTAGCTCTATTTCAGTCAAGAACAAGTTATCTCCGAGCTAGTAAAATATTACAAATTTCCAAATGAATTTTAAATCAAAAAATATTCTCTAAAGTGAGATCATATTATTCCAAAAGGAGTTCTATGATTTGGAAGAATCCAACTTAATAATAAATCCAACAAAGGACAATCCAGAGCATCGAGTAAAGAAGGAAACTATATGGCATAACTTTGCATTCCTAAAATAGAGAGTGAATTCTCAAATAAAGAAGAAAACTAGATTACATAATATTGCATGCAAAAAATCATTTTATGTAAGCTGCATCTTTGTGGAATTAAAACTGCAAATAACAATGGATGATGTTTTCTTATTTATTCTAGAGTTAAGAGACCTTTGTGTTTTTTTGGAATCATAGTTTACTTATCGTTTCCTTTGCATCCGATCAATTTATATGTCATGCACATTTGTGTGGTGGAAGGGAGGACGCTTTTTTTCCTACTCTAGACATGATCTGAAACAAACACAACTTGTTAGTTCCTGTGATGGAACTGTAGAAGAGGTTTCAAACATTGAACAGTGATTTACTGTCTTTACCAATTACTTCCAATCTATTTCAACAAATTTTAGAAATGTTCATCTCATGATTGGATAGTTATGCATCTCATGTCACAACATTTAGCATGTAAACTCCTTTTGTATGTGAACAAATAGTGATTGTCAGTTTTGATCAAAAGATCTCAAGATGGACACACAAATAAATAATAATAATACTTGTTAGTTTTGATCAAAAGCTCTTAATAGGGCACAACAAATAAAAACAAAATGGTTCTTGCACACCTTGGCAGGAACTTTGCTGCTTTGCAGCTCTTGTTTAATTTTGTTTCGAATCGTTTTTCACTGTCTTTTCATCAGTTTTTGTTTGCATAATATTTTGTCTACAACCTCTTCCCATTTCACTGGCTCAAACGAAAAATGCAGATATTAATCATGGGGTTGTCGGCATTCATTTGTATAATACTCTACGAAGTATATTCCACTACCATTTAGTTGGAGGCTTGCTCTTTTCCATCACCACTATGAAACGACGAGCTTCCTTACCTTCATATTTGACATTTTATATAATATAAAAAAATGTGTGCATTTTCATCGTTTCCACATAATAATAATAATAACAAAATTGACCTGTGTCTTTTCTCCTTGACCAAACAATTATATATATATAATAATATATAATGTATATTATATTATACTATATTATTTAATATAGTAATATAATAAATACTATAGTATAATATAATAGACATAATATATTATTTGTATATTATATAACATACAATTTAAATATAAATAGAAAAATATATATATATACTATATTTATATTTCTATTATATTGTTCTATAATAAATACTATAGTATAATATAATATACATAATATATTATTTGTATACCACATGACAAAGAAGAATGCATACCACATGACAAAGAAGATGGTAAGGAATAAGGATGATGGTCTTGATATTTGAAGCACAAAATTTCAACACTTGGGTAGATTTTAGAGGATTTCATCAGGGCTTCGATAATCACTGGAAAGAAGGGAGAACTAATCATAAAATAAATAAATGTTAAGAGTTAAGTTCAATGGTCAAAGCTCAAAGCTTCTATACTTAGGCAATTTGATGGATGATGAAGGGAAAGAATTAGGACTTGATAGCTATAGAATTTTATGAGAGCATGTAGACAACCGAAATCCTAAAAGATTGAAATTTCAACACTTAGCCATTTTGGACTTTCCTTGGTCCAATTCGTGCAAGGTGACCCATCTAAGATCTCTCTAATTGGTTATAAACATGGGTAAAATGGATATGGAAAAGAATTTTTTTGCATGTGCTAATAGTGGCTCTAGTTGGGGATAATGACTTCATGAAAGCAAGTGAGGATCCAAACAATTTTGGGGTGCAGACTATGTGCCAAATCAATTATTTAAACTAAAAACATAGTAAAATAGGACTAACACTTGGCAAACATAAACATATGTACAAGGAAAAGAAATATGTACATGGGAGGATAATAACCTATAGCCAATGACATGAAGGAGAAAATTTTTAAAGGTATGGTTGCATAACTTATCACATTACCTTACAAGTCAAACCCTCTAACATATCGATGACACATGGCCATGAAAAAGCTGATGCATCTTCTTTCCTCTGTCAAATACCTTATTTTGTGATGGTGGCCTAAGGAATTATTTGAATATTTCTCCATCAAATTTTAACCTATTTGTGGAGCATTTTTTTCTTAAGTATGTTTTTTTTGTTCGCTTTGTTCTTTCAGCCCCAACAACCCTTACCTTTTCAGATTTTGTTATTCTTTTCGCCATGTGTTGCATCAATGCATCTTTTTGGAGGTTGCAGATTGATTTTAGCAAAAAGGTGCACAATGGTGCCACGTAGTGGTTGCACAGCCTTTTCGGATATCACCTTCCATTCAAACCTGAAGCAGGCACTGGCTGCCCTGTGGGAATTTTCCACAAGCCACTCTCTCAATTCTTGAAGAATGATTGCCAGCGTGCCACATTTCCTGTCTTTTGTCAGACATATTTCCACTATCAACGACAATATCTTCGTGGTTGTTTTTAGGTGGAAAAGTGTTTTGTTCCTTTGCAGCTCCAAGCATCAACCTCCTTTTTTTATGATTCCATTATTACCTGCAATAGATTAGATCATATTTAATCAAGAAATTACAACTTGTATCTTCCTTATAACAGGGATATTTGCATGAACCTCTTGTGGCATCCAATTCATCGAGTTGTTGCACCCATCGCCATTATTGAAGCAACTCAATTTTTATTGTCATGTATCAAATCTTATTTTCGATCGTATTTTGAGGTTGTCTTGTGATGACACCTGTTAGGGTTTTATCTTTGATAGTAGAGAGTGCTTCGTGCTTGTATGCTTCCCTTGTCTTATAAAAGGGAATTTTGGATAGCCTCTTAATAGAAGAATGGTAGATGAGCAATAGTAGAAATAGTAGTAGTAGTAGTGAGTAGAATAGGATGTAGAAGATTTCTTATAGAGCTCTGATTGCTCTTTTGTAATCAATGTCAAGACAACTATTTGGATTTGTTATCCAACCCTAGCATTTTTGTTGTTCTCTAAAATCAAGCAATAGAAGAAGAAATTTTATATTAAATTGTGCACATGTGGCCTTTCTTTTATATTTTATTCTCTATACCATATATGTTGGACGCTTTGTGTCTCATTTTGTTTGCATAACAGTCCTGATAATTGATTCTCAGTTACTAGCTTTTATGTTCCTCTAGTTAAAACTCTCAGGAATTGAACCATGTTATGATACTCTTTCATTTTCTTGTTGAAATTATGTTGGATTTCATATTATGCTATCAAGAAAAATAGTGAACTATATGGATCTCAAACATCTTGTTTGAGATCAGTTTCCTTGTTTCTATCAAACCTTAATAGGCGTTTCCCACAGGATGATTTGAATGACTACTTTTTGCCCACATAGGCCTTATTTGCTCATTCTCCTTCCAACAATGAAGGTTTTGTTGTATTTTGTGTTCACTTTATCAGAAATAGGAACCTGTTAGGGTTTTTGAAATGTTGTGAAAGCTTTGGCGCATCACCATTTTGTTTCCTTAATTTAGTGTTGTAATGTGGTTGACACATTCACATTAGGTCTTGGGCCCTTGTGAGATAATGTATTTAAATTGTACCTTGCTAAAGCATTGTGAAGTGTTGTAACACACTTTCACACTTCTCTAAGGTTTTATTAATTAACTAAACATAATAAACCCCTTTTTAATTAAAGTAAACATTAATCTTGCCTTATTTCAAGTGTTGTAAAGTTTTGTAACACACTTTCACTCGTTTCTATGCTTTTCATTAATAATTAGGCTTTCTTATGCTTTGATTGGCCCTAGTTTGCATCCACAAGCCAAACTAGACTGATTCACCACTTCTGGCAAATGAGTCCCAGTTCCTGTCAGTTTTCAGGACTTTGCAGATTTGAATACCCTTTTGGTAGATTTTTGTTCACACATAGTTTCGCATAAACAAGATTGATTCACCTAGTTTGGCGAATGAGTCCTATTCAATAATAAAAGCATATTTTTTAGTGATCTAGATCTCCATTTAGCCTTCTCCAGTTTCCCAGGTGCACACTTTTTTGTGTTGTTTTGTTCACTTCTCTAGGTCATTTAGTGATAGTTTTCATTCAATTAGGGTTTTGCATTATATCTTATATTTCATTGTCTTTTCCAAGTTTACACTTGGTGGTAAACCCCTCATTAGATCATATTCATCCCCTAGAACATCCCTCTTGCAAGATTTCTTTCTCTTTTGCATTAAAATCTCAAGGGTTTGTTCTTGAGTGAAAGTGAAAATTCTCCTAGGCCGTAAAACCCTATTGTGGAGAAGAAAAAAAAAAATCCACCTTTATGGCTGAAATATGATGAAAATGGTCTTGGGAAAAAGTAAAAATAGGAATAATTTAATGATCGAGAGTTGAGAGGAAGAACTAATCCTTATTGAAAAATAAGATTAAGTTACAAAGGAAGCCGAATCACCAAATAATGAAAACTATGACATCGATTATTGGCGATCGAGAAGAAGTCATACCAGATTGTGAAGAAGATGGTTAGGAATAAGGATGATGATTGATCTCCAAAGCCAAAAATTAATATACTTGGATAGATTTGGGATGATTTCATTCGGCCTTAAATGATCAATGGAAAGAAGGGAGAAGGAAATAGAAAAGTGATAAAGGTTAAGAGTTAACGCCGATGACTGAAAACAAAAACTTCTATACTTCAAAAACTTGACGTATTATAAAGGGAAATAAGAAGAACTCGGTAGTGATAGAAAATCTATGAGAGCACGTTGCAGACAACCAAAAACCCTAAAGCCCAAAATTTCAACACTTATCCATTTTGGACTTTCTATGGTACAATTCATGCAAGGTGATCCATGTGAGATCTCTCTTATGAGTTATAAACTTGAGTAAAATGACCCATGTAAGATATCTCTTATGAGTTATAAACTTGAGTAAAATGGCTAAGTTAGGAAAAAAATTGCATGTGCTAATAGTGGATCTAGTTGGGGATATTGACTTCATGAAGGCAAGTGAGGATCCAAACAACTTCAGGGAGCATACCATGTGCCAAATTTATTATAGACCAAAATCACATCAAAATGAGGCCAACACTCAGAAAATGCAAACATATGTACATGAGAGGATAAAACCTAAATCCAATTACATGAAGGAGAAAAAATTTAAAGTTATGGCTACATAACTTACCACATTACCTTGCAGGTCAAATCTTGCAATGTATTCATGGTACACAACTATGAACAAACTGATTCATCTTCTTTCCTTTATCAAATAACATGTTATGTGATGGTTTCCTAAGACTTGATTAAAGATTTTTCTATCAACTTTGAGCCTATTGATAGTTCTATTGTCATTGCTCATCGTGCCTATGTATAAGCCTATTTAATGTTTCTCATACCTATTTCAAATTGGAAATCAAGCATTGACTAGAAAAATTCATTGTGAAAAAAATAAATGTGTTCCTCATCACGTGGATCGAGCTCATAATAATTGTGATATTCCACATTAGCATAATAACTGTCACACATAGCTAACTAGTTACCAAGATAAATTGGAAAATAGAAATGTCCACGCTTGACTAGATGATAGTCACTATGAACAATAACTTCTTCTATTTCCATATTGAACCTAAGCACTTTGTCTAATGAATGCATTTTCTCTTACCCATCAGTATCATAAATCAACTTCAAATGTGTAAAATCATATAGATGAAAATTAGGGAAAAAAGGTATACCAAATGAGTCATTATTTAAACTATGTCCCTCGTATGCTAGACAATCTTCTTGTGCAGTGAATAGAAATTGTTCATAGACAAGAATCTCCCCTCTCTGTGTTGCACAACATTGGTGTTCTTTTTCATTTAGACAATACAACTCAATCATTTCATTAAATTCCTCTATAATTTTCTCAAAATATTCACAAATATTATTAACATTTTTGTCCATACCCAAATCATGAGACCCGCAGAGGACATATGCCCCACCATCATCCTAGATTTCCACAAAATTTTCCATTTTGATTTTAGTGACATAATCAGATTCATGTTGTGAACCCTCATACATCTCAACATGGAATGCCTCGAGAGAATTCAGTTGCATATCACAGTGTTCCCTTTCAACTCCATTTGCATTATCAACCAACAATAAAGCATCTTCTTCTTCAATTCATAAAGAAAATACTTCCATCTCCACTTTAAAAAAGGAATTATGAACAACAGAGAGACAATTAGATCCATAATTATATTGATCATCCAAGAAAGGATTGCTATTAATACTAAATATCTACTTAGCTTCTTTATATTGAATTCTTAAGCATTCATTTCTAGTGACATCATCATTTGTTTTATCATAAACATCATTCTCAACACTGTAAGAGGCATCTCCAAATTTTGTATTGCTTTCTACATCCATATGCACCATGACATTTTTTGCTTACTCAAGACATAATTATCAATATTATTATCTCTTGAAGATATGGTAGTCTTTTTAGAATCACATTGAACCTACTCCTACACTAATAGGGAAAGATGTATGTTTGATTCAAAAGATTTTTCAGTATTGGAACAAGATTGGTTCCTATCATAATTTCAAATAGAGTTGAAACATAATTATATAGAAACAACAATACAAATCTAACATACAGAAGTAGAAAAGTAAATAAAAAACAAAACAAAAAAATATATATTCAACATTTAGGTCTACTTCAGTAATCCTTGTGTACAAAAAGATACATAAAAATTTACACTAAAAGGAATCTTTACACATGCTTTGTAGTTGCTTTAAATTTACTACCATGATAACTAATCAACATAATTACAAACTCGTAATTGTGGCCTTAGGAATACACATATATAGGAAATTGAATGAGAACTGTCGTACATAAGAAAAAATCCAAAATTTAGATAATTATTACCCATCGCAAATCTTCTATGGATTTATAAAAATAATCCCCATCTTTTAAGAAATTAAACTTAAATTACCTAACTCCCAGGAAACATCAAAACTATTAAAAAAAAACCAAATGACCAAAGAGCAAAATATTTTATGTCCACAAATACATATCTTTCAATTAAAATTTGATCTAAAATCATTTGAGAATGAGAGGTTGTCTCCTATATTATTTTTTCTTAAATGAGTACACAATGAAAGGTTTAGTAGCACTTGAACGAGAGAAAATATCCAACCTAGACTCATGTAAAGGAACGTATAATAGGGAGTCAAATCCTACATTAGTCAATAATGTTTTACTTACAAAAATAGTCCATACAAAAGTACTAGACTCAGTCTATTGAACATATATAATACAAAAGTGTACTTTAACCTGATGACTTCATCACTAAAATTATTTGGGGTTTAAAAAGTTACTTTCATTTTTCCTTTGTATTTTTGAAGAGTCGTTTATTAATGATTTCTTTCTCAATTTAAAACACAATGTACTTTTAAATTAAAGGCCAGCCCCTTATTAGAGTTAGTGATAAACATTTTGACTTAATAGTTCCGTAGAATAGGTCATGGTAACCAACTAGATAAGCTTCTACGTGTTTGGAGGAAGGAAGAGAAGAAATTAAAGGCCATCCCCTTATTAGAGTTAGTGATAAACATTTTGACTTAATAGTTTCGTAGAATAGGTCATGGTAACCAACTAGATAAGCTTCTACATGTTTGGAGGAAGGAAGAGAAGATTTTACCATTCTTTTGTTTAGCATTGCATAGATTTCCATAATTTCAAGCTCGTGTTCAACACTCCATGAATAGTGCTTGAAAAAAAAATTGCCTAAATCTACAGGTATGGTAATTTTTCTGCCCAATTTCATGGTGTAACAAAAGTTTTCCTATTGTTGCCATGGAGAAATAATATGCAGTAACAAATAAAGTATCTAATGAAATAACCAAATAATGGTCCACATTTAGATCTCCAAGAACATCATACATGAGCTATTAGATCTCAAAACCCATATCCACAATCCTAGACATTCTACACAAAACCTTGGGCTATTGCAAACCGAGGTTAACGAAGCCAAATCATAATAACAATGCGGATATTTAAGAACCGACTCTTAACGTAGCTTTTCGCTTCTTCACTTCATCCTATGGTAACCCTCGTAGGGCATTCCCTCAAGTTCATGCAGGACAATTAAAGAGAACTAATATTAATTTAGATGGCCTCCAAACAAGCCACAGCCTGCACATAGGAAGCTCCAAAAATAAAATCACTAAACTTCACAATCCAAACATGCGAATAGAAGAGATAAGAAAAGCATTCATGCATATAGCAACAATTTTTTGCATGCAAGTAAATGTGAGAGAAAATTATACATCCCTTTATACGAATTACCTTACACCATGCATACACATGTATAGACTACAATTAAATTGTCCTGGCCCTTTACCAATTCTATCGACTTAAGCTCAGTAAGGATTTAAGATTACCAATATTTATTGAATCATAATAGAAAGGAAAAGATAATCACAAGTGCTTCGACATAAAAAAATAATTGCAATACAAATACTGTAACTGTCGTCGTCATTTTTTTAGCCTGGCCGGCCTTTCCTTCAAATTATTAACTTGGAATGATAAATAAAGAATGCCAGTTTGACGCCCTGGAAGCTATATTACATGAACTTGCTCTGAATGAAATCGACAGTTGTTTCATCGGTTCGGAAGGCCTTGCTCAATACACCATCTGGGATGGGAGGATTTGCTGCAAAGAGAGAATTGGCAGTAGCCTGAACTCCAGGATTCTGGCTGCTCAAGGCAGCGATGGCCACTGCATTTCCATGCCCCACATTCTGTTGGAAATGTAGCAATCCCTTGGGAAACACAAACACGTCTCCTTTCATTAACACCTTGCTGTAAAACTTGTTTGTAGTATCGATGAACCCCACAGACAGGTGGCCTTCAAGCAAAACCAAGATTTCTGTGGCTCTCGGATGGGTGTGAGGAGGATTAATTCCACCCACAGCGTAGTCTATGCGGACAAACGATATTCCCAGTGTGTTTAGCCCCGCAATCTGGTTAACGTTTGCCGCTGTTACGTTAGAGCCTGCAGCGTTGCTTGTATTTCCTTTTCGTCCCAGACCTCGGAAGAAGAAGTCCTCTGATGAAACCATTTTGGAGTCCTTGCAAGAGAAGCCGTTCACCAAAACTGTACATATTCAGATTGATATTTGGTTAGTAATTTTACACGCACATAGAGAGCTAACAAAGAAACACAAATTCCATGCATCAGACTCTACCTTGGCCTTGCTTGTCTGCAACGCAGAAATCTTGCAAGGAATCAGGATCTGCTCCCATCACATGGTCGCTGCAACAACATATAAATACACACAGAAAAATGAAGCTCAAGCGCAAGGAGCTCGCCATTTCTTTCAAGAAGAGCGTATGAACTGAGAGAACACTGAGAAAGAGAAGGAGAGAGACGCGAATGTGATCGAACTGCAATTCATGAAATAACATTATATAGTGCAAATTCTGAACGAGATATACAAAGTCACGTCGGCAATAGCGCGTAAAGCCTTTTAATATCAATTAAACACCGCCCTGGCTAGATATAGAACAATCCATTCAGCCCATCCTTCCAAAACCTAAAAACAATAACCCGGGATGAGTAGCTTCGGCCTCGTTACCATATAAAATTTTGAAATTCAATTTGCCAAGCGGAGAATAAATCCAAAATTTGCGAGTTTCGTCTGTTGTCTTTGTTCATAGTTCATTTGTTTGTTTAGACCTGTTCAAGTATATCAAGCCGTTTTAAGACTTGCTCAACAATTCCCAGTCGGCGCGTGTTTCTCGATGTTAAGAAAATATATATTTAGCGGGGAGGCGAGCTGACTTCGACAATCAACGCTGTACATCATCTTGGAAGACGATTGAAACGTTTACAGTCGTCGATTGTTTTCCGTCGGTGTTTTCATCACCACTACGAAATCACAGCTTCATATTTGATATTTTCTATAATATAAAAATAATATAATAATATGGATTTTTTATGTATTTATATTAGATTTTTATCTAAAAATATGTGTACTATTATATTATATACTATATTATATCTCTGTTTCTAATATATATTATATCATACAATCTCCAAATAATATATATATATATATATATATATATATATATATATATATATATATATATATTATTTATGATATTTATATTAATATTATACATTACATTACATTATATAATATATATTATGCTACTTGTCATTTATATTTTATACAATATCATATATAATGTTATATTATACATTATAATATATATTATATAATTATATTATACTTAACTTATTAATTGATACTGAATATTTTATTTACATTTTATTAAATATTATATAATTTAATTACTACATTAAATAAGTATCATTTATTATATAATTATATTATATTTAAATTAGTAATCGATAATAAGTATCATTTAAATTTTACTTAATATTACATAATAATTTATAGATTGATTTAATATTATTTTGTAATTATAGAAATAATCTTTATTTTAGTTAAGCTTAAATTTGTAAATGATGCATAGATATAATAAAATAAATCATATTATTTATACATAAATTTATTTTGGTAGATTTGAAAATCAATAAGAAGTATAAATTCAAGGAATATAATTTAATATTTTTAATGTCATATATGATATTTAAAATTGGTACACTATATATTATCATCTTATCATATTTAAAATTGGTACACTATATATTATCATCTTAATTTACTAACATTTCAAAATAAATATTTATATTTTTTATTGAAAAATAAAAGCAACGTTTAATAGAAAACAGAAAACCAAGAAATGGAAAAGACTAGAAGGACAACTTGGAGGTTTAATTTCAAAAGGCTTCGTTAGATCTATGTAAAACCTAGAGCTTTCCCAAAATCTCATGATGCCTATATAGAGTTGGACTTTCATAAATGATTCATCTCTTATAGAAAATTTTCTGAGAGTTAGGGGAGAGGGGCCCATAGTGGAGTGGGCTCCAATAGTGGGCATAGAAGTAACTATCCTCAGTAGGCCTCATAGTGGAGCATCTTAATATGCAATTGCAAAACACTTTTTAACCATAAAGTACACAAACTGACAAATCGTGTGATGCCACATCGGCGCACCAATAAAACATGGCTTAGTGCACCACTACCGGTCTCACTTTTATTTTTAGCCATTTTTAATACCTTAACAAAAAGCATGCTGATGTGGCATCAAATTTGATGATGTGACCCTAAAATTATTTTTTTTAAGTAGGTGAGTTGCCAAATAAACTGTTGTACAAATTTGGGACTGATTTGAAATTCCATGTAGGATTTTGAGAAACACGAAGTTAGGGTGCTCCACTATAGGCCCCTCTCCCCTATGCTAAGGTCAACTACATCACTTATTTTGGCTATCATGTTCTTGTGTGAAAGTCTGTTGAATCTTCATTACTTGTTCTTCCATTTCTTAAATAATACATATTCCTATGGATAATTGTCTTCATTTCATGCCTATCTTAGTGATATTCTACATGCCCTTCTATATAAGGTAAAATATGATACAATTCCTAATGAATGTTGATATTTTTTTCTTATGCAAAATCGATTGGTGGAAAGAGATTATTCTTACTATTTTGTATTATCCATGTTGTGGATAATCATAATGGGAACAATATTAAGAGAGCAAGAATACTTATTGGTATCAAAATTGTCAATTATAGGAATTTTTACTTAAAGTGTTTTGTGGCAAATATTGTTTATAGTACATTTGTAGAAAATAAAAAATGGGAATATGATGAAGAGGATAATAATAGACAACGGTGGATAAAATATCAATAATAGATTCAAATTTTTTTTTGAATATTGTGAGACTAATAGGTATGCTCCTTACTAAAAGGCGTTGTTTAAAGGAACAAAAAAACCTTAGTTGATATCAAAGGATGAATGTTACTATCCAAGTATGTCCATTTATTCCTTTGGGTTAAGGATATTAATATAACAACTTAATGTCTTTAATAGATCTCCTACGACTTTTTTACAAAGTATCACTTTAGAGGAAGCAAGAGATGATTTCATGTTAGATTTTAAATTTGAATACGGTAACGGTTAAGGAGTTTGTGACTCGTTTTCTTCTAGAAAGTGGATAGCTATTGTTGTGACTAATTTAGAAGACCCATAAATATAGGAAATTAGAGGGATTGGTAACCTTTTTGAGAGTAAGTGTTAAGGACAACGTCAAACCAAGATAAAAGATAATATAGGGAAACAATCGTGAAGGCGACCTAACTTAGGATGCTAAAACTAAATTGTTCATGTGTTCAATCTCTCAATAATTTAAAAAGAATTGAGCTTCCTCAAATCCTTGAAATCTATTGATTTCAAATAAGCATGATTACCCTAGAGACCCCTATTCCTAGTAATTATAGGTTTCACTCAAATGACCCTCTATTTATGATGGTACACTCATTAAATAGATAATAGGATTAAGTTCTAACTAATTAAATAAATAATGATGTTCTAGTTATTTTGAAGTTTTTTTATTAAGAGGGGTAAACACTTTTTGACCTGGAGCTATGAACCGGCGAGGTCACAAATGGGGAACGTCATCCCCAATATAAATTTCAACAATTACACCCCAATGGGGTTTGAACCTTAATGGAATGAATAACAACACAACAACTTAACCATCACACCATTCCGCTATTGCTGAGTTATTTTGAAGTTGATAAAAAAATAGGTTACAAAAGCATTACAATTTAATGATTGATAGATAAGGACCTTCACCTATCATCTGAAAAACTAATCTCCTCTTTACAATACCTCATTTCCCCAAAAAAATAGAACCCTTAAAATGAAAACAAAATTTACCTTTATAGATCAACCATAACTAAGATGACACATCACCGTAGACCCATCCCTAAGCACAGATGCAAATAAGGTTTTTTTTGTGTAAAAAAAATCTTCGAATATGTGGGGAATTCCCATGGATAGGTTATTCATACCTTAACATGAATATAGGGTGGAAAGATGACAAAATATTTCATAAAATCAATAATAGAAAATGGTCAAATTCTTCTAAAGTGACTTAAAATATCCAAGGCAACAATAAATAAGCATGGCATTTATGCCTGGACCAACCTACGGCACCTGGAGAAGTGTTCATGATTTCGTCTTATCCAGCCTTGTAAATGGTATTTGGATCTACTGGGGGCATCAAAGTTGACTCCTATGTTGAAAATATGGCTCCTAGAATCATTGTCAAAGTTTCAGGCTCAATCATTCCATCAAACCATGAGTAAGGCATTAAAAATTTTGTAACCCCGAAAACTACTTTTGTTGGGTGTCAGGAATTGGGGATACCACTTACCGAGTAATTAGAATATGGAGAATTCTTAAAGTTTGAACCTTTGAAAGGGTTCTTCTATCGGGCATCAAGCTTTCAACAACCTACAACCAATTACAAAACATTGAAAGTGTGGTTGCATAACTTATCGCATTACCTTGCAGGTCAAATTTTGTAATATACCCATGGTAGATGGACATGAATAAATTGATTCATCTGCTTGCCTCTGTCATATTCCTTGTTTTGTAATGGTTACCTAACGCCTGATTTACATATTTTACAAGCCTTCTAGATTGATATCAAGATGTAATTAAATATATTTTATAATATCGAGTTAGGGGAAAATGGGCTTATTAAGTCTAGAAAAGCATGAAAGTCTCTTATAACACCTTTACAAGACCTTGCTAAATACATTTGAAAGGGTCCAATACCTAGCGTGGATGTGTAAAACACCTCTCAACACTAAATCAAGGACCCATTAAGTCCAATTTATCATCAAATCAAGCAAGTTGCCTTTTTTATATCCTACATATCCGAAAATTACACCACACCAAGCCAACATATGAATTCATTAATTAAAAGAGGCTAAATCCTAACAATATTTGACATTACATCCTGAAAATAACTTCAGGGGGACTAAGACGCCCTAGGTAGCATCTTAGTCCCAAGGCCTAAAACTCAGGGCACAAACTCCAAAAAGGGTGCTTTTTAAGGTCCTTTTGAAATCAAGGTCCCAAGACCTTTGGATTACAAAGACGCCCCAGGTGCCATCTTATTCCCAATACCAAAAATCAAGGACATAGCCAAAATTAGTAAATTATCATTTATCCTTTGATGTTTGTCAAGATTAGCCATAAAAAGATACAATTTATTAAGTTTGTGGATGCAAAATAGGACCAATTAAGACATAAATAACGATAAATAAAGCAAGGAAGGCCCAAAAAAGTGTGAAAATGCGAGGGTATGTATTTCCCTATAAGTTACAAGTAGCATTAAGATTATCACTTGTTTTTGCATATATTTCTAATAAGGTTTCTAGAGTAACGTTCTTTCTTTGGAGGCTCCATCCTCATGATGTTACATAATCTCTCAAGGTCATACTTGGGGGGAGCTTAAAACCTCACTCTATAAGGTGCTAATAATGTCATCTTGTTGTTGGGTTATGTAAATTCTTTTTAGGCAAGATCTTACTTCATTTTAGGAATAATTCGGATGTCTTTATGTAAATGAGTGGGGGGGATCATGTGAATAATTAAATTTTTATTTATATCTAAGGATAGAAAAAGAGTGTACATTTTGTTTATTTATTTCAAATAAACTAGGGAAGTTAACCAAATTAATTAAATAAAAGACTTATTTAGCTAACTATTGCTACGATAATGTGTTATTATTAGTGGGTTGTTTCTTGACATGGCAATGGTCAATTTTAGATGTCTAACTATATATATTGAAAATTTTGACTATAGATGTTTCATAATACTCTTAAATACTTTACACTTGTAAAATATTTTGATTTGGATTCGGCAAGCTGTAGAGATGAGACAAAATTTACCAAATTTTATGTTTTCTCTCTAGGTTATTTCTCAATTTCATGGTGTAGAATGAAGCAACCTACTACATTCCTTATGCTAAACAGCATCATTAAAAATTCTTTGTAGTTGTTTTAAATTTACTATTATGATAACTAATCAACACAATTATAAACTCGTAATTGTGGCCTCAGGAATACGCATATAGAGGAAATTGAATGAGAACTATTAGACACATAAGATGACATACAAAATTTAGAGAATTATTAGTAGTGGGAAACCTTCTAAGGATTGATAAGAATAATCGGGCATCTTTTAAAAAATTAAACTTAAATTACCTAACTCCCTGGAAACATCAAAATTGTTTTACAAAAATGAACCCAAATGACCTATGAGCACAATATTTTATGTCCACAAATACATATCTTTTCAATTAAAATTTAATCTAAAATCATTTGAGTGTTCAAGGTTGTCTTGTATATTATTTTTTCTTAAATGAGTGGATAATGAAATGTTTATTAGAACTTGAACGAGAAGCAATATCCTACCTAGATTCACGTAAAGGAAAATATAATAGGGGGAAAATCCTACATTAGTCGATAATTTTTTACTTACACGGATAGTCCATACAAAAGTACTAGACTCAATCCACTGAACGTCTATAGTAGAAAAGGGTACTTCAACTCAATGACTTCCTCATCAAAATTATTTTGGATTTTCATTCTATTTTTAACATCAATTTTAGTTAGGGGATTCCTTGGTATTTTGGAAGGGTCACTTATTAATGATTTCTTTCTCAATTTGCACTCATTTCTTGATGATTCATGAAAAGATAAAACACAATGTACTTTTTAATTAAAGAGTGTCTCCTTATTAGAGTTAGGGATAAATATTTTGAATTATTAGTTCCGTAAACTAGGCCATTGTAACCTACTAGATAAGCTTCTACATGTTTGAAGGAAGGAAGGGAAGATTTTAACATTCTTTTGTTTAGCATTACATAGATGTGTTTAATTTCAAGCTCATGTTCAACACTTCATGAATAGCGCTTGAAATTGTTTTGCCCAATTTTATGATATAACAAAAATTTGCCTATTGTTACCTTATCAACTAAAGAAATAATATGTAATAACAAATAAAATATCTAATGAAATAACCAAATAATGGTCCATACATTTAGATCTCCAATGACATCAAACATGGCCTATTAGATCTCAAAACCCATATCCACAATCCTATACATTCCACACAAAACCTCAGGCTAGAGTCTCATTGTCAACCGAGGTTAACGAAGCCAAATCATAATAAGAATGCGGGTATTTAAGAAACAACTATTAACGTAGCTCTTCACTTCTTCACTTCATCCTATGCTAACCATCGTAAGTCATTCATACGAATTACCTTTCACGATGCATGCACATGTATAGACTACAATTAAATTGCCGTGAACCTTTGGTGGGTTTGGTGGTTGGGATGTGGAGTTGATGGGTGGGATGGGATAGGGCCGGTGAGACGGTTGAAATTTTACTGACCAGCCTTTTGCTAAATTAACAGAATAATCATAAAATACGATTTGGCTGCCAACTATATTACATGAACTTGATGCGAATGAAATGCGGCAGTTTTCGCCGGTTGGAAGGCCTTACTCAATACACCATAAGGATAGGAGGATTTGCTGCCGAAATTGCGGTGGCGCACTCGAGGATTCTGCTGCTCAGGCAGCGATGGCTTTTACGTTTTCAAAGCGCGTGCATTTCGTCTGCCAATCTGCTAAAGCTCGCTTATCTCAATGCCCACCTTCACAAAACTTTGTTTGTGGTATGGGTGGATTGCACAGAGTGGCTTTGAAACCCAGACCAATGTTGTGTGACTCTGGGATTAGATTGGCGAGGAGAGTTGAATTCCACCCGCGATTGTAATTTTATCTTGGGACCAGCGATATTCCCGGTGTTTGGCCTGCAATGCGGTTGGGGTGTGACTGTGGAGTTGGGAGAAAGTTGCTTGTATTTCCTTTTCATCACAGACCTCGGAAGAAGAAGTCCTGTGATGAAACCATTTTGGGGTCCGTGCAAGAGAAGTCGTTCACCAAAATTGTACATATTCAGATTGATATTTGGTTAGTACTTTTACATGCACAAAGAGAGCTAACAAAGAAACACAAATTCCATGCATCAGACTCTACCTTAGCCTTGCTTCTCTACAACGCAGAAATCTTGCAAGGAATCTGGATCTGCTCCCATCACATGGTCGTTGCAACAACATATAAATACACACAGAAAAATGAAGCTCAAGTGCAAGGACCTCGCCATTTCTTTCAAGAAGAGCGTATGAACTGAGATAACACTAAAAAATTGAAAGAGAGGCGCAAATGTGATCAAACTGCAATTCATGACATAACATTATATCTAGTGCAAATTCTGAACGAGATATACAAAGTCACGTTGACAATAGCGTGTAAAGCTTTTTAATATCAATTAAACACCGCCCTGGCTACATATAGCACAATCCATTCAGCCCATCCTTCCAAAAGCTAAAAACAATAACCCAGGATGAGTAGCTTCGGCCTCGTTACCATATAAAAATTTTAAAATTCAATTTTCCAAGTGGAGAATAAATCCAAAATTTGCGAACTTGGTTCTTTGTTTAGACAAGTTCAAGTATATCAGGTTGTTTTAATACTCACTTGGTCAACGATTCCTACTGGTAAGTGATCGACTTTTCATCAGAAGTTTACGTGTGTTTCTCAATTTTAAGAAAATATAAATATAAATTTATGTGTGTTCCTATTTGAAGCGAGCTGAGTAGACTTGGGAAATCTCATCTCAATATGATGCAAGAGGATTGAAACGTGAATCATTTTTTTTTAAGTTCCTGCCATGGAACTATAGTAGAGGCCTCAATGTTTAAAGATTGATTCATTTATCTTAGAACAACCAATCAACGTGCAAAATTCTTTCAAAATTTATCTTTGATTTACTACTTCTATAGTCAACCTACATATTTTTTATGCAAAATATTGACTACAGGATTTTTGGCGCCCTATGATTGGGGGATGTGAAATGGGTCAAAGGCTCTGGATTTGTTACGAGGCAAGAGAGCGCTCAAAAACCGAGTCAGGCTCTTGTAGATTGTCAGAAGGAAACGGTGGTTATGGTAACAATGTTTGCAGAGACGTGGAAAACATTATTGCAAGAAATTTTTGCATGCAAAGGAGGCGTGTACAGACTTTAAATATTTACATATTCTATGTATATATAGCTGCCATTGATATAGGCACTTCTCTTTCTATTCCTCATAACAAATTTTTTGGCATGGATGGTTGGGGATTACGGCCGCAATGCATTATCAAAGCTGGACCGTAAGTCTATAATCTATTTTTCTTTAACAGTGTGATTTAGCTTTGAATTTTTAGGTGATTTAGGTTTAACACATGATGCTCTTTTCAGATCCTTTGGCTACATTCTATAGTTAAAGAAAAGGTTCCTTAAATTTTTAAGGCTCCCCGTGATTTGTTTCCCTGTGATAACAACAGAGTACATACAGCATATGGGACCGCCCTAAACACCCATCTATGTTTAAACATGGTGAGGCACACATCCTATCCACCCATGACTCCAACCTATGCCTTTTCCCTGAAAGCACAAACTCTTCAGAGTCAAACCCTCTCTTGAGTGCACCAAGAATGCTCATTGTAATTTATTTTACTTCGGTTGATGGCACGCTCATTATTTTATGATCTCGCTCTCAAAATTTTAAATCCTAAGGAAATAGATTGGTTACCAGTGCTAAACTGGGCCCAATTTGTGGATAGAGCATAGGCCACCTCAAAAACTACATCCATTATTGTAGATTGTATTTTTTTAACCGTGGGGCATTATTCAGTGCACTCTAATTGGCCATCCCTAGCCACGCATGTATAACCGACATAGATATGTACCTTTGATTAAATCAACATTCCATCACCATGAGACCACATTTCTTTGAGACATTTTTTCAAACAGTTCACCGCCTTTTCTATTAATCCACTAGCCCCAATAAGATTGATTATTCATATTCATGCATCACTACAAAGTATTCACATTTCTATCTGTCAAATGCCACCCCAAAAAGAGGAGACCAGAAACAATATGTTTTTGTTAAGTATCTTAGTGGATTTCGTATATTAGAGGTTTCTCATTTGAGGCTACATAGTAAATAGTGCCATCCAAATACATTTTACATTAGGCCTCCAAAAAAAAAAATTGTTTGCAACTTATACAATCTTGGTACTAAAAAATAGATGATTCTGGACATGACTTAAAATGAATAGCTTCAATTAAATTTGATAGTTTGTTATATCATGAAATATATGTAAGAACAATGTAGATGATATATTTTATTATTATTAGATATTATGGAACTAGTTGAGCATTTTTTTGTTAAACAAAAAAATTTACACACCATAGATACTGCAGTCTGATCTTTTTGTAAAACTGGAATAGTTTATTTAACACCATGAATCTATGTTTGATTCTAGCAAAATCATAGTGGGAATGGGGGAGTCAAATAAATAATAAAAAGCCTAGGTAGTGGTCCATGGAGAGAGAACTTTCCTCAAAATTTACAGTATCTAGCTGCCATTAATTTTTTTCCCAAAGGTGAATTATTCCTAGCTGCATTTATCTTCAAAACTCTAAGACTGTTCAGAAAGCTTCCAAATCCCTTTGCTCCTGGAATCACGTCTAATAG
>VDFB02186756.1:0-14326 GCA_007258455.2 Sequoia sempervirens
ATTGATGGTTTTGGCTTGTCCATCCACACCTTGTTGACTGTGGTGGCACACAAATCTGACTTGCTGTCATATAGCATTTTGGTTTCTTCTTTGGTCTTATAGACCGTTCTTGAATGCTCAGGGATGCCAAAGGTTTCTTGGATTACAACTTCATTCAAATGTGCCAAGACTCGTCCGTCAGGGGCGATGATCTGTCTCTTTTGCGCATCATAATGGCGAGCACATTCCACCATTAACTCAGCACAATCCATGGCCGGTGGGAATCCAGCTGCTTGGAAGATCCCGTTTCTGATTATCCGTTTGGCGATTGGTGAGGGAAGTCCATTTTGTCCGTATACTCTCTTCTTGAATTCGTCAAAGTCAACGTGCCCAAGGTCAGTATCTACAACATTCTTCCACTTTGAGATGACCTTGGTCTCCTTCTGGGCACCCTTGTTGGCGAACTTCATTTTCAGCTTCCTTGATGATCTGTCTGCCGTGTCCGTCAACCTGCAGTCACAAAATTAACATTAATATAAAGACCTTTAAAATAGTTTAAACCTCGTGCCTTGGAAAAATAACTTTCAGCTGTTCAAATAATTAAAATATTGCGAAAAAGCAAGCTGAAAGTGACTTTGATGGAGTTGAAAATTCTTGCCAGAACTTCGTCAAGAGGAAAGGGCATAAAAAGATAGCAAATTTAATTAACCAATCCTCAAACCTCAGTGAAGGATCGTCAAATGTAAATCAGATTTAAAAATCTGATTTTTTTGAAAAGTGCGCCCCTCTTCAAAAAGAATTCAGCTTTGAATAATTTTCTTTTTCTTTTCCCGCGAAGAATTCCTCAGCATAACACTGCTTATCCTTCTGGACAATTCGACTTTGCCTATTGATGAATTGATTGCCTGACGATTTCGAGAAAGATTAAATTTCTCTTCAGCTGTGTGTGAAAAAATGAGTTGCTGAAACTCATTATAATGCTGAAGGATTGAATTCGATTTAGCAACTGCCATCTTTCTTCTTGATCCTCGATTTGTTTTCATTTTCCAAGCAGGCAACTTTCCTTTTATTTTCCGACAAGGCTCAGTCTCGAACTTATCCGGACAAATCTCCTTGATCTTCAAAAATTCGATTTTTCATTTAATGCTTATCTTTTGATTTTTCGAATTTTTAAATAAACGTTAAATCTTTAATTAAATTCGTGGTGAATTTAATTTTCTTCTTGCCGGATTTCATTTCCGCCTGGCATACTTCATTTTCGTCCGATTCGTGTCTGGCAAATTTGATTCCGTCCAAGGTATTTTTAAATTCCAAATAGTTGAGAATTAATTATTAAAATATTAAAATATTTTAATTAATTCCAACCCGTTCGTCTTGGACCCATGGCTATCTCGATTGTTCTTCCGTTTTTCTTGGCTGAGAGTGTATTTTCCGATTTCGTCCTTAATTTCGTCTAGCCAAACCAAAATTTAAGCCATTCCGTCGAAGATTTCATTGCCAGATCCTCATTTTTCTTTGCCAAGGCGAGATTTTAAGCTTATTCTCTTCTGCCAAAGTCAAATATTTCCTTGCTCGGTCGAATTTTTCTAGGCAATATCGTTGTCCGAATGTCTTTGCCGGTTGAATTTTCCTGACGTCTGACATATTCTTCATCCTTTTGGTCAAGGACGATCCTTCCTTTCCCTTTACCTCGTGCTTTTTTCTTTAGCCAAAGTTGACAATTTCTTCGCCTTTTCCATACTTAGGCAAATTTTGCCTCTTTTTCCCTCATCGTGTTAGGCATGTTCCGTTTCATTCTTCGCCATATCCTAATATTCTTTAGCACGTGCCCCTTCAATCTTGGCATTTATCCTCTCGAAAGTGTCCGGATGTCTAGCCAACGTCTTCATTTCTCATCCATTAGCCTCTATACTTAGGCGAATTTTAGAACTTTCTTTGGATTTGGCCTTGACACTTAGCCAAAAATCTTACCATCTTATCATCTTGGGCGGACTTCCTTGACATTTTGGACGAACGTCATGGATGTCTTTGCTATTTTACCAACTTCTTCCAAGTGCATGGTGGACTTCTCTTGAGTCTTTGGGATGAGCATCTTGGACGTCCCTCTTTTCTAGGGCGAATTCCCTTAACATTTTAGCACTTATTCTCATCATTTTATCCTTTTGAAAGGATTTTCCACCTCTTTATACTTAGCAAATTTCAAAACTCTCCTTAGCTGGGCGCCAACACTTAGTAAATATTTTGATTTTCCCTTACTTTATAAGTCTAGGCGGACTTTCCATGACCTCCAGCCAAGTCCCACCTTTCAAGGGCGGACTTCCTTGACATTTTGGACATCCTTCTTGCATATGGCGGACTTTAGAACCTTTTTGGATGAGCCTTTTAATGGATGGCGGACTTTAGGTAGTCTTAGGATAAAGATGGCGGACTTTATGAGGTGTTAGGATATCCCTCTTTGAAGATGGCAGACTTTAGAGCTGATTGGCACATGCATGGCGGACTTTAGAAGGTCCAAGGATGTTCCTCTTTGATGCAGGGATATGCCTCCCAGGTGCTGGGCGGACTTTACAACTTTTTTGGACATCCTCATGACCTTTCAGACCTTCCTATACCTTCCTTCATCCTTCTTTGATGGCGAATTTTCCAGATTTGAGCACATTTTTCACAGATTTCTCCATTTTTGAATTGATTTTTATGATTTCACCTTCAGATCTGATTGATTTTGACTGGTTTGGACTGGTTTTTCCAGATTTTCGAACATTTTTGGTCTGATTTTCATGTTTTTTGAACTTTTTTTTTGCAAATTTTTCAAATTTTTCAAATTTTTACTTTTTGATTTTTTGAGAGTTCTGGTGAGTTTTTCGAACTTCTGAGTGCGTTTTTCAGCATAGTTACAAGACTCGGACTCGCCTCGGACTCGGCAAGCCAATTTTTGACTCGGACTCGGACTCGGCGCCCAGACTCGGCAAAGACTCGGCAAAGACTCGGCAAATAGAAAAACCCAAGAAATTCAGAGATTTTTAAGGATTTAACACTTGTTTCACGCACCCTTTAATAAATAAACCTTAAAGACACAATAACATCATCAAATAGAAATTACTATGATCTCATACACAAACATACATCGATCACATAAGTATAAACGCAAATTTTAGCTCAAGGAAATAACACATTCAAATATATAAATATTGTCAAATGTATACAAAACTCATGGAATATGAAATCCATGGCATCAAAACAAATATCAAAACTAAAAGTATAAGTCTATGGCTCAAAAAGAGCTTGCATTACACATCCCAACATCACGACAAGTCATGCGCTAGTGTCTAAGATAGGTCATAGATGATGCTGTAGCCATGATATTTTCTTGCATCTCAATGATTGGTGTGTATATTCAAGTGAGGAATTTATTATTAAATTTTTATTGTAGCCTTCAAGACTGCATGCTTTGTTGTCTAATGTATGGAACAAGATAATCCTTGATTATGGCTTTGACTGCAAAAGATGCAAAGATTTACAACAGGGGATATGTATTTTGTAGGTTTAACAATCATGATTCATCATTGGCCTATAACATGCTTAGACCTATAGTTTGATGAGGTTTTGGGGGAAACACCCCAATAGGATCAAGGGGTAGTGCCCTTTGCGGGGGTCTGGGGGCAAGCCTCGGGGAGGTCAGAAGAGGCGCCCCAGCCCTGAGAATACAGGCTGGCCCCTCGGGGTCAGGCGTATGCTGAGGTCACGGGGGCAGCCACATGAGGTCAGGCGGCTGAGATGCAGGCGGCCCGAGGAGTCGAGGCTTGGCCCTTCCTGGGAGATCGAGGCCGGCCCCAGTGTAGCTCCCTGTCCTTGATCTGGTAGGAGGTGGGGCCTCCTGGCAAATGAAGACCTTCAAAACCACCTATAAACCTTCATGAAGCACCATTTAATTAAAAAATTGTAGAATTAAAGACACTAATTACATGTTAAAGAAAAACTTGTCGAGATCGAGTTGTAGTGGTGGCGGGGTTCTGAGGCACAGAAATCATGAACTTTTTGACCCCTGCAGCCCTGTCTGACGGCTGAGTCTTTTGGCTCGGGGACTTTCAGTAGTCTGGCAATCTCATGAGTCTCGGGAGTCTGCGTACGTCTGAAATCCTCCGGCCGACCGAGTCCAAATTTCCGCCCGGCCCTCACCTTCCGGGACTTCGCCAAGACTTCGCCCGAGTCTAAGAAGCGAGAATCTTGTAACACTGGGTTTTGAACTTCGGGACCTTTCTAAAAATAGAAACTTTCCAAAAATAGAAACTTTCTAAAAATAGAAAAAGCAACCCCTAAAAAATAGGGAACCTTGTTTGGTCCGAAAATGTCAAAAATGAAAAAATCGAAAAAGCAAAATTTCCTAAAATAGGAAGTGTCGAGGAATTAGTAACGAAATTCCCTGATGCGATCGTCTCTTAGGCCTCCGAGTGCTTCCATGGCGTCTCCGTTCAAGCGAATTCTGAAGCTGGCTTCCGAGGTAACCCTGTGGCTTGGTAAACTCACTTGAAAGTGATCTCTAAATACAGCAGGTGCAAAGGAGACAAAAAAACCCACAAAACTAACGAACAGCAGGGGTCCCATCGTGATGAGTGATGTGTGAAAAGGTCACAACACTACTATGACCAACTATGACTATGACTGACTACAAAGATGACAGTAGAAGTGGAGGAGGATGTGAGAGTGCTAGGCTATGATAAAGATAGGAGATGGAAGGAAAAGGAAAAACATAAGAAGAGAAAAAGGAAGTTAACTTCCTAACATAAAACTGCTGGTGAATGATCCACAATATTTCAAACTCTTTTTGTTATTTACATTTAGACACCTTCACAACCAACTGAAAAGAACTATTATTTTTCATCTTTTTATAACCCTTCCATCTTATTATGGATTATTTTTTCAAGAACTTTCAACAAGTTAACTTGATTGATTGAGATTCAATTAATCTATAGGTTGAAACAAAAACTGCTAAGTTGGTAGCTTTGCTACCTTCTCTGCAACAACTAGAAAACCTTGTGTTTGTGGAAATTATACCTTAGTTGACAATCAATTAAGAATCTCCTTCAATTGGAGGACTTCAATCCCCAGACTTGATGGCAAGTTTTAAACTGGTAATTAGCCCTTTTCCTTTCCATTACATTATTAGCTTGCAAACCAACATTGAAGACTTAACAGGAAAAGTGTTGCCCTTCAAGTTCCTTAATATCACACCAACTTTGGCAGGGCCTGTGTTATCCTTAGAAGCACTCTCAAAATTGAGTTTTTTCCAGCCTTCCTAAAGAGTGGACCACAAATTCTTACTTTGTGAATGATAGAAAACAAACCTATGTTTTTGAATCTCTTCCCAACCTATTAGAGCAATGTGATCTCCCAAGGTCAGTTCTCTTAGTTTCCAAACGTAAAAAGTATGCATTGATTCATTAATGGTTTGGCTTAAGCTTTGCATGACTTCTTTGGTGAGCCAATTCATATTGTGAAAAGCCTTTTATTTCTTTCATTTTAGAGGGCCAAATGAATCATCTTTGAGACCATATTCCAAAGCGTTCTCAAGGATTTAGAATTACTTATGATATCCCAATGTAAGAGCATTAACTATACCATTAAGGAAGACCTGACTCAGTGCAAAAGTGTTGATCACTCCTGTTCATATCTCATAAGAATAGAGACTATTCATTAGAAGATATTGAACTCTTTATTGCTGTCCTGAAATAGCTTACTTCTCGAGGAGCCTTGAAAGCCTTTTTATTTAAGAATTTACCTTATAATTTTTTTACCTTCCACAGCCATCCACAAGAAGACTTTAGCTTTTGGCCAAAGCTCTAGAGCCCCAGATCTTTTCCACAACTTTGGCTTCTAGGCCAATGGAGTTTAATCTGCCATCATCCGATAACCTTCTTTGACTGATTACTCACCAAATCTTAAGTAGTTTTATAGAAGTTTTTCCTATCCAGAGGAGCAAATTATTCTAAAATTGTTGACCTCATTGATCAACCTACTTTCCTTCAGACCCTCCAAATGCTGAAGAAAGCCAAACTCTTTCTATTGTCTAATTTTATGTTTGTCATCTTCTCTTTCCACACAATAGTTTTTGATTTTAGAGCGCCATTGACAGCATGTGTCCTATCAAAGATTCTTACTTCTGAATTGTTGTGCGGCTGTGCCAATGAGGAACTCTCCTGCCTCCATTTCCTAAACCAAGCTTCATCCCAAAAATGAATTTTTTCCCCATTTCTAATTTGTCAAAACAAAGCACTTTGCAAAAAGGAATGGGAGTGGCACATGCTATCCCAACTAATCAAACCTTTCAGAGGGTTGGGAATGGTAAAGATGTGCTTAGAATCTTCATTATCAAAATACTTACCCTGAAGAATATTTCTCCAAACAACAAAGAGTTGGTATACATCTTCCAAGCCAGCTTTGTAATTAAAGCAATGCCGCCCCCAAATTATCTGCTATTCTTGTTCTATCAAGATCTTTAGTTAAGCAAACCTTCTGCTAGGTTACCAGTGGATACTTCTTTTTGTCACCCTTTCCTTGCTTAGAAAAATTCCATATGATATCTATTATAGTATTATCATCTATCTCCTTTGTAATCTCTTTAGGAGCCATTAGAATAGAGAATAGGAACAAAGTGGATACTAGAGAACTGATTGAATGAGAGTATGGCACTCAACCAAAGAAAGCCATTTGACTTTCCAACAAGCAATTTTATTCTTGATTCTACTAATCATTCCTTCCCACAAAACAGCTTTTTACTTTCCATCAAACAAGGGAATCCTGAGGTGTAGTATCAGGGATAGAGTTCCTCTCACAGTTTGGTAATCTGACCAAGTAAGTTTGTTCCCATACTGAGACACTGATAAAAGAAAAGTTTTTATTTTCTTCTATTTATTCTCTACCCTAAGTCAGTCTCATAATTTCTCAAAACTTCCTTGATCTTATTACATTCCCAAGGTGAAGTATCAGGTAGAGAGTTCCTCCCACAGTCAAGTGACCTAGCCAAATAAGATTTTTCCCATACTGAGAAACTAATAAAATAAAGGTTTTTATTTTCTTCTACATATTCTCTACTCTGAGGCAGTCTTGTAATTTCTCAAATTTTCCTTGATCATATTACATTCCCTTAGGTTCAACTATTAGCATCATGTCATCCACAAACTAAGAATGAGTCATGGGTGAAGAGTACACAGAAAATACTGAGAGGGAGGGGGGCATGGGGAGGGGGTTGAATCAGTATTTTAAACTTTTAACACTGAAACCTTAAGAATCAGAAATCAAAACAGTAAGAGCAAACATTGAACAAGATGACCACTGATTTCAAGTGGAAAACCCTTTCAGGTAAAAAACCACAGCAGAACTATGCTTTCATTAACTTTCAAACAGGCACCAACCCGGGAGACAACAATCTCCAAATTACAAAAGTGAGCACCCACTCCCCTGAAGCACCAACTCCAGCATGAACACCAACTCGCTAAAAATTTCCATAGTACTGCAACTCAAATTTCAAAATACAATCTGTCCATCAACCAAAAGGCTCATGTCTGCATATATAAAATATTTTAAACTCAGAAATCTTTTTGCTCAAGAGCATGACTTCATTAGAAACAACACTTCGTTCCTTTTACTGCCAGTTTACATTCTTCATAACTTTCAGTCTTCAGATACTTCAAATCAGTATCAAAACTTCTTTAATTCCAATCGACCCACACCTTTAGTGACAGTGATACCCTTTTAAATACCCACGAACTCTCTCACACTTTCACAATTTTCCTTTACTCCTCACAAATGTTTGAAAATGTGTCTCATAGCTGATGCAATATACAGACCAAGTGAAGAAAGATAGATTTT
Organism: Sequoia sempervirens; assembly: GCA_007258455.2. Lineage (NCBI taxonomy): Eukaryota > Viridiplantae > Streptophyta > Pinopsida > Cupressales > Cupressaceae > Sequoia > Sequoia sempervirens. Next base: position 7,846 of record VDFB02186756.1, read on the forward strand.
CGCTTACTCACACCATACAGTCTGAACCTCCGAAAAGAGAAATCTACTATATGCAGATGGATATAATGAAGATTAGAGTGGCATAGATTCCTGGCCAATGGTGCTGCGCTAAAATGCCTTGGTCAACATGCAATCTACTTGCCTTGTCTTTGATAACCAGTGTGTCCCAATATGTATCGGACTTCTAAATGTTTTAACTCTCAGCCAACCTTGGCAATGGAGATTTAGGCCATTATCCTTTGCTTCTTGCGATGATTCCCCAAAAGAGAACGACACTGAAAACTAGCGGAACTATATAGACTTCCCTGCAGACACCTCCCATAATCCCAAGGCTTGACTCCAAAGAATACTAGGCAGCACAGAATTAATGCAAAGTCATCACAAAATCGACTAAGGAAGAAATAGACATTTCAATAATTTCTGCGATTTGGTAATCAATATCCATCACTCCATCAAAAATAAAGTTCATATATTTGAAAATGCCATTGATTAACTTGATGACAGTTTCAACAAATATGACATTGTATTGGATAATATACTCTGAAAAAGAGGCCGACACCCTTGGTATTTGCCAACCATAGACTATACGATAGCATATTGAAGCATGAATATAACGTTGAGGATAAAGTTTTTAATTCCAGGAATACACGGTGTATATAACTGAAGATCCTTTTTAAGATTCTAAGAGGAAATAAACTCACCATAATTTTCTTGGCCGCCCACAACACTGATATGCCTTGAAGAAAGATAGCGATAGCTTGTGAAAGGCCCAAATTCATTTCACAGAAGCCGTCGCAAAAAATGGAGAAGTTGGCATGAAATAAAAGTCTGAAGCCATAGATTGTAAGCTGCCCATCACTATCGACCCAGAATAGAAAAATCATAATCGCAAGAATAAGGAAGCCACCCACAACAAAGAATTTGAGCTTAAAATAGAGACAATGCCCAGAAATAAAATGTCAGAAATTCATGAGCCGCCATCACAAATGAGCAAGGCGTTACAAAAAGACTCAACCCTTTGACCTGACAAAGCTGATTTGGCACTGACATTGAAACTGACTTGGCATTTGACTTTCAGTTCTGACTCAAATGATCCGCCACACTTAAATCGATTAATTCAACTATATTCATTTGCATATGCTAAGATCAATTCAATTGTAATGCAAAACTGAGACACTACGCACCTTTGACATCAATGAAAAAAATATTTCAACAATGGGATCTCCTTTCAAAGTTGAGGCAATCCCCTTGATTCTTATTTCATTTTCTTTCTAGAAAGTACATTCCGAGGTCTCTACCATAATGAAGTATATAGGTAGGGGAGAGAGAGCCCCCTTTGGTGGAGACCCTTTGAGGAATGGAAAAACCTTGGGGAGATCCATTTATGAGTACTTTGGGCCTAGGAGAATCTAAACCAGTCCAAAACAAGGTCCAAAGAGTCCCAATTGACCTTGTCAAAGGCCTTTGCTATATCTAATTTCCATAATTAACAGTTTTTTCCACTAGCAGAAAATGAGTGAGTGAAGTCACAAATGACTATCTTGTCTAGGATTTGACTTCCATGAACAAAATTTCCTTGTTCTTGGGAAATGATTTTTGGCATGACAGATTTAACCCGATTTGCCAGAAATTTGGAGATAACTTTGTATGTGTTACAAAGAGTAAAATGGACTCCTGGGTCATCTTAAGAACCAATCTGATTGTATAAGGTTGACCATGGAAACTGAGGAATCCAACTGCCTTCCCTTTCTAGTTTTCCTTTGTCATTAAGAATCTTGATGGATTCCGTCCACAAAGTTTACTGAAAGAAAATACATACAGATAAGTATCTCTCTGTTCATTCCCATCATCTTACCTCTCAAAAAGGGTTCTTAAATGGACTCCTGCATCATCTCAAGGACCAATCTGATTGTATAAAGCTGACCATGAAAACTGAGGAATTCAATTACCTTCCCTTTCTAGATTTCTTTGGCGTTAAGAATCTTGATGGATTCCTTCGACATGGTTTACCAAAAGAAAATACATACAGATAAGATCTCCTTTTTTGTTCCTATCATATTCCCTCTCAAAAAGGAGTCGCACCCTAGTGACCAGGACCTTTATTATTATAGACAAAGGACATCTGGAAGCTGAGAAGCCCCATCTACTAAAAGTCTTCCAAAATAATGTGTATTCTGTTAAGCAAATTAAGAAAACTTGAAGAAAAAACCTAAATTTGAAGAACACCTCTACTTCTACTATGAAAGAGTCTGCCAAGTTCTCTATATCAAAGGCACCATTAATAAAATAGCAATACTTGTTAACCTGATTCCATTCCATCTGTATTTTTGGAGTATAGGCTTTATTTACTTCCTATAATTTATATATGGTTTTATTTATCAAAAGAAAAGCATAACAACAATCTTCACTTCCCTGCAAACCCTTGGAAATAAACTTGTCTATAAAGCATCTTCTTGATCCACTCCAAAGCTGGGTGTGTATGAAATTCTCTGCTCTTGTGGATGTTCCACGTTATTCAAACTGGTTGTTCATTTTAAACAAGACTAAATGTACAAAGAGCTGACATTAACCATAATTGCATTGAAAAAATGGTATTCGCCAAACAGAGGAAAGTTCTTGAAATTGAGAAAGATCTTAGCAAAATTAATGGGGAGGATGGTCTCAAACTAAGTAATACTTGGAAGCCTTTTTATTAATGTCTTAGCCATTACAATTAATAATGCATTTCATTATAAAAAATCAGTGACAATTAAAAGCAAAGTTTAAATGGATTCACAGGATAGCTTCTTCAACTTTTTTAAGACTAAATTGTATGGACTGGAGGTTTTTAACTTGATAATCTTATCAATATGCGATCCTGGATGTAGGACATATTATTTTTATGAATTTTCTGCACAAGATAGACATGTTGCATTAGAAGCTGCTGTTTCTCAGGGGAAGGTGAGCTTGTATTTTCATTGTTTAACACTTTTTATTGAGTTGTCCAAACTCCAAAAATGCTGGTCATTATCAAGGAGCAAGTTTTTAATTTAATTGGCTACAATTTATTGATCTCTGCACTTAACAGGTATTTGTTGTAGGGGCAACAGCTCCTCGATCTAAGTGGGAGGATGCTGGTGATAAGCTGCGTTCAGCTGCAGTATCATTTACCCTTGTATAACTAAGCTTTTGGGTCATTGCATGGTAAGTCACACATTTCATTGCGTAAACTACAAAGCAAGGAGAGAAGGTAAACCGTAAAACATCAAGAGGTATGATCTTGTCATTTCTGTTGGGCAGAATACTGTCTTAATTCCTTTCTTGTTTGTTACTTTGGTCCAAGACAAAATTGTGATACACTTGAGAGATATATGGCAGTCAAGATAAGTAAAGCACTGTTTTTCCAGGTGTAAATTTCCCTCTGATAAGAAGTGAAGGCTTGGGGAATATTTGATTTTTGAACAATTAATGAAGTTATACCCTTTGAGAAGAACAAAAGTTTCACACTAAATTATTTTGTGGAGGAAAGTTCCTTGATGTCATTTAAATGTTTGCAGTACATGTGCAGACACGAATAACATTGAAACACAGTATAATGTTCTCTATTATTTGGCTACCTTGTGATTCTGAAGAATTTCATGGAGTTCGAAAATTCACTTTGGTGAGGCAGACTTACTATTGTGAACCTACATAAGGGATATATTTTATGTGAAGCCTGCAGGAGGCCTTAATATTCTGATAGAGCAAGTGCCAGTGGCTTGCTAATAGACTTGTCACTTAAATGACAAAACCCATGAGGTAGAATTAATTATCGGCAGTATGATCTAATAGAGAAAGAGATTGAAGCGTTGTAAAATTTCAATGAACGCATTCAACTCATTCAATATATTTGCATTGCAAAAAATGCTTGTTATAGGATAATTCTGGGTTAGCCCGTAGCTTTAATCACTAACTTTAGATTCATTCTGTATGCCAAAGATACATATACTTCATTCATATTTATATTAAAAAATTCTGTAACAAGAGAGCTTATTGAAATGCTAGTAGATACTGTGGTTCACAGTCACAAGTTAGTGGATGAAGGCTTAAACAGTATCAAAATATGTTCACTTCTATCAAGTTTCTATTGGATGGTTATGTCAACTATATGATGTTTCTCACAAGAAAGATTGTCAGTCTCATATTAAATCACAAAGAAATATAAGTTACACAGGGTTATCATTATATTTGTGGCCCTCTGCAATCATATTATTTGATGGATCTAATGCATCAATATCATTTGAGAACTGCATCTACCCTAATGTTTAAATAAACAACTAGGGTCAATGCCAATTATAGGAATGTTAAATTGTGATATCACCGCCTGTAAATTCATGGAGCTAACATTCTACAAGATGACTTGTAAATTGTTCGCATGAGGCTAATTACAGTGCTCAACATGCTGAAAATATATGCAGCAACTTTCTTCTTATCTGATAAGAGATATAAAGTAGTGACCATGTTTAACTATTACAACGAATTGATCAAGCATTCCACCACACCAGCTTTAAAAGAACCATATGCAAATGCTTAGTTTAAGTTGCTATGGTAGGGCACTGTTGATGGGAAGCAAGGAAAAGGAGACATAGTTGGATGTGAAGTTGAGGTTCAGGAATCATGGAAACCAAGGATGTCATCCAAATCGAAGAGGTGAATCACAATGTCACTCTTAATGGTTTTGAGTTATAATTTATAAAGAATGGAGATAAGAATAGACATGTTTTTGGGGGCAAAAGAATTAGAGAAAGAACTTGCAGAGTTGAAAAGTAAAACCATCTAAAATGATCATTCTTCAGTCAGGAAAAATGAATCAGATTAGAAGGTATATAAATGATTATTAAGGCCAAGTTGCGAAGGTACAGAGCCATAGAGGAATGGATCGGGTTCTTGTGTGAACTGATGAGATTGGTGGAACAAGAAGGAAAGGTGAAGAACTCGTACTAACTGATGTCTTGCAATACATGTTGTAAAATTATTTTGTAGGCAATTCATTTATTTTTAGATCAAATTGGTAGCAAACATTAATGAGATACAAGTGGATGAATAAAATTGTAGTTAAAACACATTAACTTATAAAGAAACATATAGAAGGTGAATTTCCAACATGACTAAAGATAGTAGCAATTCTTATTGTGATATCTATGATAATTTGAAGTACCCAACTCCAAAATATCTCACTTAGAATGATCTTTGTGTTGATGCATGGACATGTCAATGGGTGTTTTGACACACTTTTCAAGTTAGGTGAAAATCCAAGATGAACCTCCACCTCTCTCGAAAGGAATCAATTCCCAAATGAAAATTGACTATTCCCAAGGTCTTTGTAACCAAGTCATGGCCAATGGCCATTTGCATGATAACTCAGTAACCCATGTATTTGCTGTTCCAATCAAGGATCTGCAGTACTTGACAAACCTTTCCAAATTCAAGGGTTAAATTGCATAAACAATCAATTTTTTAGGTTTAACAATGCATATACAAACTGATATAAACATATATTGCCATAAAATGTAATTTTTCAGCTTAGAACCAACAGTATATCAAATTGTATTCATGAAATTTTAACTTTACAACAACAATATGCAAGTTTGGAAATCCTAAACTACTCAGATCTGAAAATAAAATGCAAAATATAGAGAAGAAAGAGAGGGCTTGAAGGAGAACAAACGGAAAAGTCCAAGCGTTTACCCACATTTTGGCATCAACAATGAAAAGACAAGTCTGCAAACGTAACCATTCTAGATTTGATTGTGAAAATCAACAATCGAGCTACAATAAGGTGCAATCTTCGGAGGGTACAATCTGTGTAAGCTGCTGCAACAAACACCTGATTTTCAGCATATTTTGAGAGAGCTCACACAACTGGTTTGAGTGTTCTGGTTGGCCACACACTACTATTTACAATAAACAAACAACTAGTGACATGAAGCATATCACAAACTAATCAAATATCTATCAATTAGGTGCTAGAAATGCAAAAAAAAGCACTTGGGGTTTGGGGAAAACCATGAAAAAATAGAAGAAATTCTGAAAATATACTTTATTGTTCTCAAGTTCAAGTACATAATAAGCTTCTAATGGTTTTTCTCAACCCTTACAATGACTTTCAGCTGTGCATTTATACAAATTAGCTAGAAGATACTAAGTTTTCACTTTTACAATCAATGACCTAGATCAAAAAGATCCAGTGGCTCATAATCAATGCTCCAACTAGGAGTTAATCTTGGTGGCAAACACAATTTCCAAGATAATTAGTCCTTATCCTTGTAGTTTCCTCAACAAGCTTCCCTTAGTAAGAAAAAATAACTTTTCATCCTCGTCTCCAAATTTAATTCTGGTAATAAGATTTCTTTTTGGAAAAAGGATACCTTTTCACAAGTTCACATGTCTATATGATATTAATTGGCAGTGGCAAGTTTGTCTCTCAAACAAATTTCACTTTCTCAAATGCAACTTCTTTGTA
>VDFB02186757.1:0-29197 GCA_007258455.2 Sequoia sempervirens
TATATGATGTGAACAATAGTTGCAAATAGATCTTCAATGCTACATCCATAATCTTGGGTCAACAACATGAATGGATGCAATAAACCCTTGACATGATGGTTAGATCTTGATTATGGCTCCAAATGCTTGATGAATTTCTCTTGAATGCATAAAATTTCGTTAAGAATGAATACTTGAATGCTTGTTATGAAAAATGAGTGGATGAATGTTGTATTTATACTTATTCATGTTGAATATCCTAAAATTAAACCACAACAAGCCAACATAGGAATTCATTAAAAAAAGGAGGCTAAATCTTGCCAAGATTTGAAATTGAATCCCAAAAATAAGCCAAGGAGGACTAAGATTCCCTAGGTGGCATCTTAGTCCCAAGGCTCAAATCTCGGGGCACAGACTCCAAAAAGGGACCTTTTTAGGTGCTTTCAAAATCAGGGTCCCAAGACCTTTGGGGGACAAAGATTCCCTAGGTGGCATTTTAGTCTCAACCCAAAAATCAAGGACACTCTAATGACATCATTAAATTAATTATCTTTTGATGTTTGTCAGGATTTTCCATAAAAATTATATAGTTTATTATCCTTGTGGATACAAAATAGGACCAATTAAGCCATAAAGAAGCATAAATAAAGCAAGGTGGGACCAAACACGTGTGAAAATGAAAGGGTATGCATTTTACTACACTACATTTAGCCTCCACTTTAGTGAGAGGATGAACTTTCTTCAAACTCACACTAAAGTAGCCAACCATGCAATCAAGAGGGGTTCAAATGTATGAATGCTAGTAAGATATGATGACAACTATCATGAGGGATGATCAAGCCCCCAAGTTCAAGAGCCTATGACAAAACAATATAGGCACAAAGGAACACACATGCAGATGATATATGAAGCCATAACCAGATTGCAAACATACACCATCAAATATAGGGAAAGAAAATGGAAAAGAAAATGCAACGGATCAAGCTTCGACTGGCCATCCAATGTGGTGGAATTGGTCTACGTTGTTTGTCCAAAAGGTTCACAAGTGGAATGCGTTGTCCACTATGCACACAAAATACATGCTCACAAGGGCTAGTGAAGCTATGTGTCCACTAGGTGAGCCCCAGGAAGTCCATATCAAATTCATACCCCCATGAATATGATAAGGACAAAAAGAAAATTCACACTCACAAGGGCTAGTGAAGCTAGTTGTCCACTAGGTGATCCCCAGGGACCATATCAAAGCCATACCTCCATGACTTTAATAAGGTACAAAAATGCAACATAATAAAAAAGAGAGAGGTTTAAAGGGGTTTTTCTTAGTTCATGGGTGATCTCACAATAGTAGTTTACAATTTTTGGCCAAACTAGACATTGACTTGATTTTTTCTAACTAAGTCTTGACTTTTAGGCACCTATAGTGGCTAAACCATGAGGAATTTGAATCTATGATGCAAACTAGTGATTTGTGACACTTTATATGTAGATTCTAAATATATTTTTTTCAAAAATTTTGGAATTAGATTGCACTTATTTTTCCATCTCCTTTGAAAACTAGTTTTTTTTGAATTTAGATTTGTAACTATGATATCTAACACTTTTATTTAGTTTCATAGTGTTTTATTGAATATTTTTGTACTCAATCAAGTTTTGAAGTCAAACCAATTACAATTTAGACATAGGCAGACCATATACAACATAACTTTTCTTTTATGTATCGAAATTCAATTTTTTTAACTAGATCAAGGACATCAATATCTAGCTTGCACATATTTTTCAAAATTTTATTTTAATAATTTGCAATTTTTCCACATGTGCAGAACATAGATCTTGATTGTTGGTGAAAAACCTAGATTTAATCAAACTAAAAAAACAAATACATAATAAAACCAAAACATATTAAAATTATATTCGATGGATAGCTCGTTATGAGGACTACCATCATCTAATTGGGTCTGTGAAGTATCTTCCATTTTCATCCTCAACTCGAGCTTTGAAGGGAAAAATTCTATAGATTTTTGGTGCCAGAGGGGGAGAAAGGGGAAAAGGGGGGTTCGAATGAACCAAGGTTCACTAGAACTAGGGGGTTTGCTTGAACCCCCCTTCTAGCGAACCCCCCTTTAATGCAATGAAAAAATAAAACACATTAAAGGGCGCTTCACTAGAAAGGGGGGGTTTAGCGAACCCCCTAAAGTGTTTTCCATCTAAAAATGCATTTTTCCCTCATGCAAGGTCTCATCTTAGGGAACATTGTGGGTTTACCCTCATGCAAGGTCTCATCTTAGGGAACATTGTGCTTAATGTTTCCAAGAGAGGACAAGTCAAAGAACTATCACACTCTCGGAGGAAATCAATCCTAATGACACCACCAAGAAAAAAATGCATCGTAGGAAGAAATAAAATCACATAATGAAACATGAGTGTCAATGTATGCCCCAATTTAAAGTGGTTGCTAACACCATTGTTGTAATAAATTGCTTTAAAGTAGAAGAAGATATGAGAGCTTACTTGGAAAGCCCTATGCCAAGTCACATGTTTCCAATAAGCTACTTCATGCAATAGGATGGAAGGGTTGCTTAGTACATCACATGCGAGCCAACTTAAGGCATGTCATCCACATCCCAAGCTTTCTCTTACATGTAAATGAAAGGTGGTCAACTATCCAAAAGAGACAACGACAAGTGAGACACGAGGAAAAGGATATCTAACCCCTTGCCCCCACTTAGTGTAGTACAAGGGTGAGCCGAATAAGATGAAAATGAGTATCAGTTAGAGGAATTAGGCGCTTCAACACAAGGAAGAGCACCACATTCCTTGAGATGTTGAATAAATTGTTACTTAAAGCCTTACATTCATTAGTAGCATGACCATGAACTCTATGATATGTGCAAAATGAACTCTTGTAGTATAATTTATTTCATGTTCTTGGAAGCAGAGAGATCAAACGATCTTGGAGGAGTCTCATCAAGATACTCTCTTGATCAATGGTAGAAGGTGTTCTTTTATTTTACGAAAAAGATGTCTCTTGCTTAGTATTAGGTTTCATACCTACAAAAGAATTTTTAGATTGTGACATTTTGTTCTCTCCTTTATAGGAGGGTGCAAAATCTATTGAATTCAAATCCTTAGTGTTTTGTGAGATGACATTGACATTAAGCAAAGATTTCTTTGTTTCTTGCAAATGATAACAATCAAAACCACTAGTGTCTATCAGTTCAGGATGCACTACTATCAAAGTTGGCTTAGAGGAATCTTTTGTAAGAGTTTTGATATTAAGTGAGGATTTGTTTGATGGATTGATTTCTATGAAAGGAAAATAACCAAGACCATGGGTTTTTTCTTGTGTGTTAGGATCTATAGGGACATGGATACCTTGTTCTCGGGCACCGCATCATTTTCCACTATATCCAAGGTGTTTCATAAGCTCGTAACCTTTTTCGTAAAGCTTTTTCATTTCTTTAGGATTTAGTGGTTGTTGATAGTCATTTTCTTTGAAGTTTGTTGTGTAATTTGTTGTCTTTTCTTCTAAAGTGGTTGAGGTGGATTCTTTTCAAGGGTCTTTTGTGTTGACAATACTACTTTTTCTTTTCCCTTGTCAGAGTCTTTGTTGATGATCTTGTATTCTCCCTTGAATGTTGGTTCAAAACTCAATGATCCCACATCATCTAGTGATATGATTGTGAAGGGTTTAGGACATCTATATTTTTTTGTTCTTGCATGGGTTCTACTTGTGTAGTTGTTGTCAATGTGTTCAAAGGGTTCTATTTATTTTTCTCAGATTGTAAGACACTATAAGGCTCATTATCAACATCCAATGTGTACACTTTGTTGTTGTAGATGTATTTCATTTTATGATGAAGAGTGGAAGGCATCCCATTCATTGCATGAATCCATAGTCTTCCTAAAATAATATTGTATGAAAGATCATGAGGCATAACATGGATCGATGTTTGTAATGTGGCCTTTCTAGCTGAAATAGGAAAAGTGATCACACCGATTGTTTGTTTTCCTACATTGTCAAATCCATTAATAGATAAAGAATCAAGTTGATTTTTTTATTTATCCACACCAAGCCTATCCAAAAGGGTCACACTACACAAATTAAGGGTTGATCCATGTCAACAAGGGTTCACTTTATCCCTATGCTTTTATATTGAGCTATTATAATGAAAGCATCACATTTTATTTTCTCTTCCAAAGTAGGGAGCTCACTTTGGTGGAAAATAATGTCATCATTTGTTCCTTGAATCATGGTTGCTATGTCATTTGGTTGCACATTACAAGGGATAGGAACTTGTTGCAAGGTTGTTTCAAGCATGGTGTGATAATTAGGTAAATTCTAGATTAGGTTCCATAGGGATATCTTTTTAGGAGTATTCTTAAGTTGTTCAACAAGATCATACTATTTTCCACTTTGTGAAGGAAAATGAGGGGCACTAGGAAAGATAAGATTAGGCAATGGGAGGGATGTTGAAGGTGTTTTTCTTGGTTGCAGATTGTTCCTAGCGTTGTATGCATGAGCAATGGTATTGTAACTTGGTTGGTGTGAAACATTGTTCTTAGGTGGTTCGAGGATAAGGATAGGTTTGTTTTGAACTTGTGGTTTTTGAGAGGGTGGATAAAGGATAATTTTAGGCTTGAGAGAGTACTCCAAGGGGTATCTAATGTGCATAACCTCAGAAGGCTTATCATTATTTTCATAATCTATTACTGAAGAGGAGTCTAATGTTACTTCATCATCCTCCTTTAAGAAATTACTATTGTAAATTTTCTCATTTTCTTCCACTATTATGTCTTCCCTAGTAGGAGAGTTTCTAGGAGAACTACAAACCAAATGTTCTTGACATTCAAGGGTTGGTTCCTCTAAAATGACTTTATCACATGTAAGGGAGTTATCAGTGGTTGAATTGTCTTGTTCATCAATAATGGGGATATTAGAAGAAGGATCTATTTGATTTTCCTTTTTCTCTAAGGTCTCATTCTCTTGTGCTATACCATCTACCCTAGTAGGAGAGCTTGTAATATGTTCATCCATGGTTAGATTTTGTAAATTAGCTTCATCACAAGTAGGGAGTCATCAAGAGAAGGAAAACTATGATTTTCATGCTTACCAAATAGATCTTCCCAAATGGTAGGAGCATTAGGGAAGGGAGGGGCAACATTTTTATGACTCTCGATAGGTGCATCTTCTAATACCAACCTATCCTATTTGTATCGAGGGGGGATATTAGGAGAAGGAAAATTGTGGTTGTCATGGCTATCCTCTTTCACTAAAACATTCTCACAAGAAAGGGATGAATGTAGACTAGGTAAGGTGATGTTTAGAAATGTTTCTATGATCTCATCTTCTTGTTTTCTAATATATTCCAAAGGGGGAGGAGGATGTGGACTATCAAGAATCTTAATTCTTGTATCTTCTTTCACCAAGATACCTTTGGACCACTAATAGGATAGGTATTGGGAGAAGAAAAAGTGTGATTGTTATGATTGTCTACACTACCATCCTCACCAATGGGTAATGTAATGTTAAGGATTGTGTCAATGGTTTGATCCCCTTTCTCTAACATGTTCTTATAACTATGAAAGATAGTAGAAGGGTGACTAAGATGTTTCTTAATGACCTCATTGGTGTAATTTAAATTGAAATAATAAGAGGGGATGTACTTATGCAATCCATTTTTAACCATATCAAAGCCACATCTCTTGAAAGAAAACATACTATTATTGAAAAGTAAAGAAAGTGCAATGCAATGATCTAAAGTAAAATGTAATTTTTAGATTGGAAACAAGGTAATTTACTGATTACACTATGCAACAACCTGAAAGATGAAATGTTGTAAACGAAAATTTGGAATTGAGAAATGAATGAAATGAAGCACTTTAAACTAGATTTAGTGAAATGCATGTAATAGAAATTCAACATACTAAAATATATAACCAATGACAACAAACAAAAATGTAGAAAAGAAAATTTAAACCCTAGAAACTATAGCTTCAAACTCAATAGGGACTAAGATTCCAACAAGGGTGTCTTGGTCCTATTGGTGGAATTCTGAGGTTCCAGGAAGTGGAACAAAAAGCACACAACTCAAACAAGGTTCTGAGCTAGAAACCCTAAGAGGGACTAAAATGCTAGGAAGGGTTTTTTGTCCTAGTTGAAGTTTTTCATAGAAAAACAACAAAATCTAAGTTGATAATAGTGTTCCCAAATTTCTTACCCAGGGACCTAATGTTTGGAAATAGAAAATTGTGCAAATGAATGCAAGAAAAAGTAACTAGTCATAAGAAATTGGATGCAAAAGTGAATGCAATTTTTTTAAGTTTTGAATGTAATAATAATGTTCCTAAATGCAATTAGGATGATTAAAAATGCACTTTTTAGTTTTTAAATGAGATAAAATGATGCACAAAAGCAAAAATGCAGCCTATATGCACTTTTACTAATGCAAATATGAGAAACCCTAGATGCAATTTCACTAATGCAAACTGTAATGCAAGAATGAATGCAACCTAGATCTAGGGACTTTATGGACTCCAAATCAAAAAATGAATGCTCAAGAAGTTCGGTTCACCAAAATGAACAATAGGAAAATGACTACTCTATAACCTAGGTCATAAAACACCACTATTCTCCTATTATCATTCAATAATGTCTTAGGAACCCTAATTGGATTGACTATCAACCTCACAAGGTGAGCAAATTCTCAATAAGGAGGACTTAGGAGGGGGGTTCTTTCAGCCTTTAGTGGTTCACCACCAAGCAAATGCTTGGAAAAGACAAATGAATATTCAACTCACAAAAATCAAGCAATGCAAGCCAAATAAGGAGATCAAATGACAAAATTAAACCACAAGTTAGGGTGTATGTACCTGGGAAGTCTGGAGATGTTGTGACAATTTCATAAATGCAAAGAAGCTGCCAAAATGAGATATGGAGGACTAAGATGCCCTTACTATTGTCTTAGTCCCGCTATAATTTTTTGGGGTAGATGTAGAATTTTTGGATGTCATAATCAGATCTAGAAGAATTTTTTCTAATACCCTCAGGAGGAATAAGACAACTTTACTTTTGTCTTAGTCCCAATATGAATTTCTAAAATTTTTGAGTGTGGTCCTAAGGCCTGATGTTTTCTTTTCCTTCTTCTTTGATCTCAGGTTCTGAAACCTTCAGATTTGGCTTGTAGGTGAGTTTCCATGAAGATGACAACTTTTCCATGCAACTTTGCAACTTTGCACTTCAAATGATCTTCAAGTCTTCAGCCTAGATCTACAATCACAAATATGCAAGAGAGGGAAAAACTTGTTAATTGTTAGAGAATGGGGGTTTTCCTTGGTCAAACCCCTTATTGGTAATTAAACCTTGAAATGAAATGGAGCATGAAGTATGAAATATATAAATGATGTCACCTTGAATGATGTCTTTTGAATAAAATCTGCAATCTACCATGTAGTGGCCATGAAGAATGTAGATCTTGGATCCTTAGGTATGATGTGAACAATGGTTGCAAATAGATCTTCAATGCTACACCCATAATGTTAGCTCAACAACATGAATGGATGCACTAAACCCTTGACATGATGCTTGGATCTTGATGATGGATCCAAATGCTTGATGAATTACTCTTGAATGGATAAACTTGCCAAGTAGGAATGAATAATTGAATGCTTGTTATAAAAAATGAGTGGAGGAACCTTGTATTTACACTTATTCATGGTTAATATTCCAAAAATACACCACAACAAGCTAACATAGGAATTAATTAAATAAAGGAGGCTAAATCCCGCCAAGATTTGAAATTGAATCCCAAAAATAAACTAAGGAGGACTAAGATGCCTTAGGTGGCATCTTAGTCCCAAGGCTCAAATCTCAGGGCACAGACTCCAAAAAGGGACCTTTTCAGGTGCTCTCAAAATTAAGGTCCCAAAACCTCTGGGGGACAAAGACACCCTAGGTGGTGTTTTAGTCCCAACCCAAAAATCAAGGACACTCTGATGACATCATTAAATTATCATTTATCTTTTGGTGTTTTTCGATATTTTCCATAAAATAATATAGTTTATTAGGCTTGTAGATGCAAAATAGGACCAATTAAGCCACAAAGAAGCATAAATAAAACTAGGTAGGGGCAAACAAGTGTGAAAATGTAAGGGTATGCATTTTACTACACTACACATTCTATGTATATACTCATCGATTAATGCATAAATGTAAACACATGAAGAAAAAATTTCACTTAACATAAAGACTCAATCATATATTCTCAATCAAGGACAAGAAAAGAACGAAACCATAAAAGAATACCAAAAGATTTCCAAATCATGATTGAAGGTTACTTATCATTTTCCGAAATAACTTGACTCAACTAGACCAATCTAGGATGTGAGTGTGTGATAGCTCAATTAGGCACATTAAGGGTTACAAGACCAAGTTCTTCTCCTAAGTGATACTCCCCCTCTCTTCTAGAGGTTTGAATATGTTCTTGCATCCAACTTAGTGCATCACAACAATAGTTAGGGCATGTGCAGGATCATCATAGAAAAAACAGGCCCTTAAGTGGCAAAAAATTTAGAAAAATCAAAGTTAGGCAACTTGACGTAAAAATTTGAATAAGTTATCTATATTATTTCAAAAATATGTAAGAATAGAATCTGTAGAAAATTGAATGTAGTTTCTAAACTACTAGGTTTGTTTAAAAAAAAAAGAAATCTATTCGGTGAAAATTTGAAATTTCAATGTAGTAGTACTTAAATTTTAGGGAAGAAATAAGAAGTAGGTGTGTGTCTGACCACCCTAACCATAATAAAATGATAATATTTTAGACATAAGTAGGGGACTCATGTCTGGATG
Organism: Sequoia sempervirens; assembly: GCA_007258455.2. NCBI lineage: Eukaryota > Viridiplantae > Streptophyta > Pinopsida > Cupressales > Cupressaceae > Sequoia > Sequoia sempervirens. The sequence goes on from VDFB02186757.1 coordinate 8,828, forward strand.
TGATGCATATTTTTTTGTAATTTTTTTCCAAGTAAATAATTAATTATGAATTTTTATTACAAATTTTGAAAATATAAACTTTGTATAAATACCTTAACTTGGTCAAAACTTCATGAAATTTGTTTTTTTTATTCCTATAGTATTTGAAACATAGAATGTGATGCATGTTTTTAGTTGAGAAGAATGTGATACTTGTTTGAAAGCTATAGATGTTTTCAATCAACCTATCAATCGGGACTTTGAGTCATAATTCAAATAGAAAATGAATAATAATTATTTATTAAATTCAAAGTAAAGGGTATAATGCGAGGGATTATAGTGCGCCAAAAAGTGGCAATATTTGTAGGGTATGTGGTGACTTTTTCACCCAAAATTGATGAAACAAAAAGGGGTTTTAGAGGAGATTCTCAGCTTTCCACCAATATAAATTATGCTTTAATTTGAATTTAATAAATAATTATTATTTATTTTATATTAGAATTATGACTAAATTCCTGATCAATAGGCTAATTGAAAAACATCTATAACTTTCAAGCGGTATCATATTTTTGAATCCAAAACATGCGTCACATTCTATGCTTCACATACTATAGGATTAAAAAAAAATTGAATTTCATGAAGTTTGACCAAGTTAAGGTGGTCAGACAGGGCGATTTTATATTTTCTAAAATTTGTAATAAAAAATTCATAATTAATCCCAACATGGTCCTCTACTATATATAAAGGATTTTTGCAAAATATTATCATTTTATTTATGTGTAGGTGGAGACCTACTATTATTTTTAAACTGAAATTTAGATACTCTTACCCAACTGAAAATTTCAATTTTCCATAAAATAATTTATTTATTTTTAAATGAGCCTATTATTTTGAAACTAGAGATTTCAATTTTCTGAAATTCTATTCTTACCATTTTGAAATAATATGAAACAACTTATTCAAATATTCGATCAGGATTTTCTTTATTTTAAATTTTGCCCATAAGAACTTTCTGGTACTGCGATGATCTGCATGCCAGAAGCATATTGGTATATTGGTGAGTATGAGAGTCTCCTTTAAAAGAGCCCTTTTCATTTCCTTCCAATTTTTGGGTAAAGTTGTATTTGCATGCCCACCGCGGGCTTGCATCCTTATCCACCACTTTTTGGCGCATCATGATCCTGCACATACCCGTTATCTGATAACATTGCATTCATATGCATCTTATATTTTCATTTTAAAAACATTTAAAATATCATATTGAATTTTGCATTCATTCATCACATCTTCCATCAATATATATACAAAATATAATCATATATTAAAGCATTTTAACTTAACAAAGTAACAATAAATAGGTAATAACATAATGGGGTGTAACACAAATGGTATCAAACTTGGATGAATCTCAATTAAGGATAAAAAAAAAGAGATAAGTTAATTATTATGATCATTTATTTAATTAATAGTTGGAAAATGATGAGTATTAAGGAATGTGGACAATTTTAGGTGTCTAGAAAGTTAATGTGAATATGTAATTATTTTTGGTCTTCACATTTTTTAACATCTAAAATAGTTAAATATTGCACTAAACCATCACCACATAAGGCACTGCATAGAAATGCATCTTAAAGGAATACATAAGAAAATATAATGAAATATTATTTGTGCCTTTTGTGATATAGGCCATACAGAGAAAATACGCAATGCAGTGAAAAACTTAAAATATAATGAAGAAAAAAGTAAAATACCTGGGTTGAGTAGAATGAAAAAAACCATTGCAAAATAGGTTGATATTCTATGTAGTCAAAATGTAAATCCTATAAAATGTAGAATTATATTTGATATTCTTTATAGGCTTGATTCTTTATAGTCAAATTCCTCCTAATTTTTGAAAATGTGTAATTTGTGGATTTGAAATCATGGAATTTTAATGGATGGGAGGGGATGGTGTAGACTGAAAAAGAGTCCATTTTACATATTTAATATTAATTGTTTGATTTTATTCTAATGGTGACCCTCACATTTGCATAATTTTTTATACTCAATGAAGCATATTATTGTAAGGCTTTACTTTGATATATTTCTCTAGGTGGCTTGTTTTTCTCACATTTGCATATTAACTTTATAGGTATCAAACATCTAGTGCTTGAAGTCTCTAATATGAAAATTTATTGCATAATATTTGTAAGAGATTGAAATACTTTTAAAAGATAAGTTTTTAATTATGGAAAGTTCGAAACACATTTAATTAGTGAAGGACCAAAGTTGTACATTTGTATATTTTCCATTAAATAACTATATGTATTAATATTGATGGTTATGTGTATATGTTTCGATAAATGGGTATGTGTAGGATCATGATGGGCCAAAAAGTGGCAATATGATGGGTATGTGGCTGATGACTTTTTTTTACCGAAAATTGATGAAATGAAAAGGCTTTTCGCATACTATAGGATTAAAAAAAGAAAAAAATAATTTCATGAAGTTTCGACTAAGTTAAGGTGGTCAGACATATGAGTTTTAAATATTTTTTAAAAGTTGTAATAAAAAAATGATAATTAGTTATTTACTTGGAAAAAATTACAAAAAAATATGCATTACATCCGGACATGAGTCCTCTACTTATATCTAAAATCTTATAAAAAATTATTATCATTTTATTGTGGTTAGGGTGGTCAGATAGACACCTACTTCTTATTTTTTCCCTAAAATTTAAGTACTACTACATTGAAATTTCAAATTTTCACCAAATAGATTTTTTTTTTTAAACAAACCTAATAGTTTAGAGACTACATTCAATTTGCTACAGATTCTATTTTTACATATTTTTGAAATAATATAGATAACTTATTAAAAAAATTGAGTCAAGTTGCCTAACTCTAATTTTTCTATTTTTTTTGCCACTTAAGGGCCTATTTTTTGCATGATGATCCTACACATGTACCCAAATTAATTGTGAGATTGTACAAACTTTGATATGATTTTTTATTATAGTTTTGTTATATTTTCATAAGTAAACTTTATGTGTAATGAATTATATTGTATGTTGTTTCATATGGAGAATGTAATGAACCACTAATATTTCATTTGATATGCAATGAATAATTGAATAGATTTTGATATATCAAAACTAAGATAAAATAAATTTTAAAAAATAGTTATATGATAATTATTAACATTTTTACGCCGAAGGCATTACCTATTTGAAATATACCAAGCTTATTTTCTCCATTGATAGTGTATAATCATAGACAAGGCAAGCAAGACAATTGGACTGATTGTGACCGTTCCCTATCTCATTGATTTTTGATCGTCATCTTTTACGTTCGTTGTTTTTCATCTTTTAATTAGCTCGACTATTGTTTGAGGGTTTTTTGCTCTCGTCTTATTTGTTCAATGAAAGCCACTAATAAGGATGGTTCGATTTCACGGTGAAGTGGATAAATTGTTTACAAATAAAAATCAAAACCTTGAACATAAAGAATATTTCACAAGTTGCATGGGAATTTCTAATTAACACATTTCTTCTTTAATAATACAGAAATGTGCCTTTAATAGGGAAGACAATGCTACTATTTTCAATTTCTACATGGAAGTTTAAATACTTTTAAATTAAATAATATTTTATATAATGTAAATTTTTTTTAAAAAATAGTTTAGTTATATTTATAAATATATTATATTTTATAATAAAAATTATTACATATAAATATAATAATTTTTTTATATAATACATTTTAAATTATATATAATATAATTAAATTTATTACTATATAAAAATTTGAACCGATATAAATTGTATCATTATAAATAAATATATACTTAAATAATAAATAGACATAAATATCAAATATATATTTTTGTAATATAATAGGATTTTAAAATATTATTTTTTAATTTACATTATTTTTTTTATTTTTTTATTTTTTATAAAAGGGGTAAAAACTTTATTGATAAATGGAAACCAGCATTACACACAAGTCAAAGGCAGAAGCCCGAAGAACAAAAAACACAACAGAGCCAAAAACCCAATCAGTCAATGCCGCCTTTGTCCTCCGTGAGAATCCTCTCCAAATCCGGACTTAGCTCCAGAGGCAGCTAAGCCCAATCCTCAATCCTCCAATCCACCTGATGCTCTGAAGCCCACTTGGCCAGACAATCAGTCGCCCTATTCCATTCACGCGGAATATGGACAAAGGACACCCTCTCCATAAGATTACCAATCTGCAAAATTTGTTGCACCAACACCGCCAACTGCCAGTGAACATCCGACATTCTTCCTTTATTGAGTAAATTAACCAGAACCTGTGAATCAGATTCACAAATAACCTTGCGCCACCCCAGCTCATAGGCCCTCTCCAAGGCATGAAGAATCGCCCAACCTTCCATGAGGTTGATAGTTTGTGTCCCCTTATGAATGGAGAAAAGAAAAACCACCGAACCAGAGGAGTCCCTACCAACCCCCCCAACACCAGCAGGACCAGGATTTCCTTTGGAAGAACCATCAGAATTAACCTTCAAAATACCAACAGGGGGGAGCAGCCATCGCCCTTGCCGCTGAACATGCTGCCCCACCCTCCTACCTCTCTGGCCCCATGAAGCATTAGGGGTAAATCCCTGGATACCCAGTCGAGCCACCATCTCAGCATCTTTCTTCTCAAGCGGCAGCTCCCCAACACCCTTAGCTTGAATCGTCTCCTGAACCATCCCGAGAACTCTACCCCACACCTGTTGAACCTGTAACAGTTCCCCCTTGAAGATCCTCCTATTCCGTTCGAGCCAAATCTGCCACAACAAAAAAATAGGCCCAGCCTGCCACGCATCCTGCAAAAAAGAGGCCATCGAGGGAGGCTTGCCTAGGCTAGTCCAAAACTCCATTAAGGAGGAAGCATGAACACAGGGACTATTCCAAACACCCCACCAAGAATGCCAAATCTGCAAGGTGAAAGGACATCAGAAGAATAGATGTGAAGAGTCTTCAACCCCATTCCCGCACAACACACACTTCAACGGGCCCTGAAACCCACGCTTCTGAATATTGTCCCAAGTTAAACACCTATTCCAAGTCAAAATTCAGGCAAAGCAATTGCATTTTGGCCAAGAAAACTTATGCCACACCTTTTTCCACCAAGGAGCTTCCGCCCCGTCAACCCTTTGAGAAAACAACCTCCGATAACCCGACGCGACCGTGTAGTGACCTTTCGGATTAGGCACCCATGCAAGAATATCCTTATCTCTGAGGGGGTTACACTGTCTACCTGAGAGAATATTATGCAGATCCCGGCAATCCTCAGCCATACCAATCACTGGCCACTCCTCAGGAGTCTTCCATCTAGCACTCATAAGCTGACCTTGAAAAGAAAGCACCTTAAAATCACTTACCCTCGTCCAGCCAGCATCACTAAAACTCCTGCTCAAGGTCTCCAAATGAGGGAACTGAGAGAGGATGGGAGGATGGCCATCCCAAGAGTCGTGCCATAAATGAACCTTAGTCCCATGCTGACAGATCCAAAATAAGCCATCCTTAATGAGCACAGCTCCCTTCTTAAGGGTAGCCCAAACCACTGATCCCTTACCAACCAGGGGATAACGCGGGATATCTTCCCCAAGAGTGCCTTGAGCATACTTAAAGGAAAGGATCCCAGCCCAAACCCTGTCCTTCTCTGTGCACCACCTCCAATAAAGTTTTGCTGCCAAAGCCAACCCTTCCAGAGCAGGTTGCCTCAACCCCAAGCCCCCCAACTGCTTAGGGCAACACACCATGTCCCATCGAACCAAACTCCACTTGGAAGACATGAGGTTGCCTGCCCATAAAAACTATCTAGCCAATGAATCCAAATCAGCCACAAAACCTTTAGGAGCCACCTGCAACAAACATCGATAAATGGGAACAGCCTGGATCACAGATTTTAGCAACTGAACCCTCCCAGCAAAGGACAGCCATCTGGTGGTCCAGTGAGTAACCTTCAACCGAAGTTTATCCAAAATAGGCTGCCATGACTCCCTTGATAATCTACCCACCGTAATTGGAAATCCAAGGTAAGACAGAGGAAGGGTCCCAATCTGGAATCTAAGAACTTGAGCTATTCTCCTCTGGATAGGATCTGGAGTATTGAAGAAATAGATGGAAGATTTGTCATCATTAATTGATTGACCCGAAGCCTCAAGGTACATATCCAATGCCCTACAAAAGTTTGTTGCCTCCCGAATAGTGGCAACCCCCATCAAGGCAGTATCATCCACAAACTGCAAATGTGATTGAGGGGGTAAATCATCCCCCCACCTCCATCCCTGAATAACACCCAACTCCACCTGTTGTCTCAGAAGGCATCCCAATCCTTCCACAAGTAGAATAAACAAGTAAGGGGAGAGAGGATCACCTTGCCTTATCCCACGAGAAGCCTCAAACAACTCAGAATGCTCCCCATTAGTCAAAACAGAGAAAGAAACAGACGTGACACAACTCATAACCCATTGAATCCAATCATCACCGAATCTGAAGCTAGCCAGGATCTTTTGAAGAAAGGACCATCGGAATCTATCGTAAGCCTTTGCCATATCAAGTTTGATGAACATAGACTTTTCTCTAGAAATATCCATAGAATGGATGGTCTCAGTAGCTATAACAACCCCATCAAGAATTTGTCGGCCTTCCACAAAACCACTTTGCTCCTCAGAAATGAGCAATTGAAGCCACTTTTTCAACCTATTAGCAATTAGCTTTGTAATAATCTTATACACTACATTGCAAAGGGAAATTGGACGGAACCGACTCAACCTGTCAGCCCCTTCACACTTGGGAATAAGTGCCAAAAAGGTGGCATTCATGGCCTTTAACATTTGCTTATTCCGCTGTGACTCCTTGACCACCTCTAATAAATCTATTTTGATGATCTCCCAGAACTCCTGGAAAAACTCAATCGGGAAGCCATCAGGGTCAGGGGCTTTTCCTTTCTTCATCTAAAACACTATCCTCTCCAACTCTTATAAAGTAATCTCACCCATAAGATCCTCCTTCATCTCACGCGACACCAACTGAGGAATACATGAAAGAACCTGGGCCTCCTCCACCGAACTCCCCTGCAGCTCCTCCCTAAATAGGGAAGAAAAATAGTGAAGACGGCTTTCCTGAAGCCGATGATGGGAATTCGAAAGTCCTCTCTCCCGCGATTTGACCAAACTGAGGGAATAAGCGTTACCATTGCCTTAAGCCCTATGAGAATGGAAGAGGGCGGAATTTTCCCATCCCCATCCTTAAAGCCAATCCACGTCCGAGATTGCGACTTAAAGATCTCCTCACATGGCTTCCCATTCTTCCAAAGGCACTAAAGGCCCACCAAGTCCCTCCTTTTTATGTAGGGTTCTCAAACTAGCACCCATTCTCCTAATTACCCTCGACATACCAATGCAAAACTGGCATTACTGCATCCCATATTTGCGGTAAAATTTCCAAAGCAATTCCTATTCCAATGTTTAAGCTTATACTTAACGAATTGAAGAAGCTTAGTAAAGACATACATTGCTGTACCAAAGGACGATCTACCCTCCTGCCACCATCGAGCAATGAAGTCATGGAGATCAGGATCCAGTAGCCACTAAGTTGGAATTTAGGGGTGACAGAAGGGCCACTAGAGGGATATAAAATCGCTGCTTGAGGCTAATGTTTGGCGAGCCCTCCGGTCAGGAATCTCCGAGGGTAGAAAACCACTATCCCCCAACCCGAGCAAGGAAACCAGAAACAGATTGGCAGCCAGTGCAGTTTTTCCTTGGGCCCTGCGATTTGTTTCTGGTGGTGTGAGTACTTGGGCTGATGTCAACTAGATTCAAAAAAGAGATATTGTCCTGGAATAGGAAGGCAGAAGCCTCCAACCGCATAGTACCACCCCGTTTCTCAGCAATCTCTGTGATAGCATTGAAGTCACCCCCAATAATCCATGGAAGAAAAGGATCCATACTTCGTACAAAGCAAATATTCAACCACAAAATTTGCTTGCCCTGCATATCCACCGGAGCATAGATGTTGGAAAACAGAACCAGCTCACCAGATTCATGACAAGAGGCTACCATAGAGATGGAGGACCTAAAGGACACCCACCACTGAGGACAAATCTTCTGAGGGTTCCATAAACAAGCCACCCCTCCGGAGGAACCCTGAGCACCAATGCACTGGCATTCCCCACTCATCCAAATCTTGGGCATAATACCCATCATATCCTCCACAGAAAGTTTGGTCTCCTGCAAAAAGAGAATATCAGGAGATTGACTTCTAACCAAGTTCCGAACAGCTTTTTGTCGAGGGCCACTGTTCAAGCCCCTAACATTCCATGAAAGGAAAATCATTTCAAAGGGCTTGGGAAATGAGAATCCAGAGTCTTGACTAACCCTGACTCCACCAAATTTTCCCCGATCAATTTGATCTTCTCCAAATCCTTCTTCCTCCCTAGTTTAGTGGTTTTCTCCGCCCCTCCTTTCTTAAGATCCTTTTGCAGGATACCCAAAAGAGGAGATACCTTACTGTTCTTTCCCCCTTCCAAGCCAGACTTCCGCCCTGAAAGAGACAAAGCTTCACTCTCCTTCGCCACAATACTACTTGATTCTTTCTGGGCCACGGTCTTTAGATCTGATACAACCTGCAAGGACCCATCATTGTGTGGGTCAGGAGTAGCCTCGGGACTAAGACGCTCTTGACCCAGACCCCCCCATCCAGCACGACACCCTGTGAATCCAAACTCACCACTTGATGGTTTGCCTGCTCCAACACCTCCAACTGCCCCTGCTGATCAGTGCCCAGAATTCCTTGATCCAAATCAACCAAGCCCGGAATCACTTCCTGCTGACTCAAATCATCCAAAATCTCGAATCAATTGAAAGTATCCTCATCCTGCCTCTCTTTTATAGTCCTTTTATGCCCCTTATTTCTATTCCGAGATCTGATAGTAGTAAAGCCCTCCTCCCCGGTATCACCACTGGGGCTGGGACCACTTTGGGCGAGCCGTTTGGGAGGTTTGTGGGGGTGGAGCTCAAGGCTTGGCCTTGGGCATCTCGAAATGGTGGCCATTACTCGCGGCTTACAGACACCTAAGGTAAGGTCATGTCGAGTTGTTGAACCCATGAATAAGATCCTGCACTCACTTCCAGAGAGTCTGGCAATGGTTTACTTAAATCAATTTCCACACAGAATCGAGCAAAAGTCATTACCTTTTTGAATTGTGTCTGCTGAGAAGAGCCTACAGGCTTACCAAGCATTGAAGCGAGTAAATGCAGAACATCCTCGCGGCACTCCAGCAGGGTGCAAACGTCTAACTTAAGCTGGGACCAGGCGATCTCCTGACTGGGTTTGGAAAAACCCGCGTACCCGCAGCTTGATAAACAGGCCCACCTGATTGTAAAAATAAGGACCTCCTTCAAAAACCCTGATCCTATATGCCATGCAGTCAAATGAAACCATAAAGTAGTTGTTTGCTAGGAGCTTAATCTCCATCTCTCCCTCTGGCAGCCAAGTTCTCTGGGCCCAGGCCTCCAAAAATTGCAACGAAATCTTCAATCCCAAAAATTTACAATACAACGAGTGACGTGAGTAGTACTCAATATCATCCGCGAGCATCTCCATCGAGATCACAACATTTGGCCTCTCCTTGCACCTTTCTAGGCAACCATTAATCTTCAAAAAATGAAACCCACCTGTTGGTCCCGTCTCATTCTTTTCCAAGGTCTGAGAGAATAAATTATTATCGAAAAGTCGTGACCCATGAGGCAAAGGTTTCGAGCCAAAAGCATTCTGAAAATTCAACTTGGCTCCAAACCCCGACGGCTCCCCATGCTCCATTGAGGAAGAGAACAAAAGCAACGCACCACAGCCAAACCCCAACCAGACAAAGGAAGAAAAACCCCACACCAAGGCGAGCACCCCACACACCTCCACCAACAAAGAGCCACACACAAGCAAACCCCCACAGCACCACCCAACACCACCACAAAAACAAACCCCCAGCACCCACACCCCACGGCACCCTAAGCCCAAACCCGCAGACTAGGCCGAGCCAAGGCGGGCGCCAAGAGACTCGCAACCCACCCCACGGCAGGCCCCAGATCAGAACCCCACTCCACACAGCAGAAAACGCCCAACCTGCAGAAGAAAATGCCACAAACGGCAACACTGCACACCCAGGCGGCCACAACAAGACCAAACAGCAGCCAAAATGGCACCCCAACAGACGAAAAGACCCCCCCCAGCGCACAGCACGTAGATCAAAAGAAAGAGCTAGGGCAGGGGCGCCCTAGCTCGGCTCACACAGACACGGGAATGCCATCCTAAACCCCTACATTCTATTCAATATTATATAATAATAAAGATAAATATATTATATTATATTATATTTACAAAATAAGTATAATGAATAATAAATATTTAAATATACATAAATATTAATTATATAATTTTACAATACAATAATTTATTAAAATATATTTATTAATTTACATTATATTAAATACTATATAATAAGAAATATATTTCAATTTATAAAACAAACATAATTGCATATGTTTGCACATATTCTATTATAAGTATATTAAACATATTATATATTAAATTTAAGTATATCATTTAATAATATAATATTATATTACAAATATATAAACATAATATTTTTATATTAGCTATAATTGTACTAGATTTATCTTTCTATTATTGCTAATATTGTTTCATATTAGTTATACTTTTTATACATATTTTCTTTCAACTATATATATATATTATTTACTCTATTTTAGTTTCTAACTTAGATTTAAAATTGAAATTATTTTAATTATTAAAGTCTATTTTTTGAAATTATAATAATAAACAAAAGCTATTAGAAATAGTTTAATTTATAATTATATTTTTTTAATTAGAAAAATTAATATTGTACAATAATTATACCTTGAACTTTTATCTCTCTCCCCTCCATCTCTCTCCCTTTCTCTCCCTCCCTCTCTCTATCTACCCCTCTTTATCTCTCCACGTCTCTCCCTCCCTCACTCCCTCCTTATCCTTTATCTATCTTTTTGGCATATGACAAATTCACCACCAACAATTCATCGACGAAAAATTCACCACCAACAATTCACCATAGGAAAATTCATCGCCATGACAATTCACCGCGCAAAAAATTAATTGCTTGAATTTTTGGCAGTTAATTTTCCATGGTAGTGAATTTGCTGGTGACGGTTAATTTTCCCGTGGTGAATTGTTGATGGTGAATTTTCCATTGGTGAATTGCTGGACCAAATATAAAACTATAAACCAAACCTGGAAAATGTTTTTGGGTGATGTGGATAGCTTGTTCGCCTAGGATGCTCCTACATCAAAAATATCGGCGATGGAAATGTTGCCTCCACCCATGGTATTGGAGAATTTCTTGTAAGCATTAATGCAACATTTGACATAGATGATATATTTGAATGTGGGGTGATCCCACAATAGTGGTTTACAATTTTTGGTGAAACTGGACACTAAAATTATTATTTTTAACTAAATCTTCACATTCGGGCACCTATAGCGACTAAACCGTGAGGAATTTGAAGATAATGCAAACTAAAGTCTCGTCACATTTTTTCTGTAGATTTTAAAAATATTTTTTTCAAAATTTTTGGAATCGGATTGCACTTCTTTTTCTATCTCCCACAAAAACTGATTTTTTTAGAAAACAACATTTTTAAAAAGTGACGCACACCATATAACACATAACTTTTCTCCATGAAGAATAAAATTCTAATTCTTTCGAATTTAGATTTGTAACTCTGATATCTAGTGCTTCTACTTGGTTAGATAGTTTTTTATTGAATATTTTTTCTTTAATCAAGATTTGAAGTCAAACCAATTACAATTCAGATATAGCGTGACCGTATAATGCGTAATTTTTTTTGTATATATCAAAATTCAATTTTATTTTGTTTGTTGGATCAAGGACTTCAATATTTGGTACACTCATATTTTTCAATTTCTTTTTTGATAATCTGCTATTTTTCCACATGTGCAGAACAAAGACCTTTATTTTCGATGAAAAACCTATGTTTAATAAAACTAAAAAAATAAATACATAATAAAACCAAAACATATTAAAATTATATTCGTTGGATAGCTTGTTTCGATGACTACTTGATTCCAGTTGGGTTTGTGAAGATTCTTCCATTTTCATCTTCAACCTGAGCTTTGAAGCATAAAAATTTAGGTTTGTTTTGTGAACAAGGTCAAAAATTAGGGAAAAGGGGGGTTCGCTAGAACCAGGGGTTCGAGCGAACTAGGGTTCATTTGAACCCCCTTCCGAAAAGGGGTTTTTTGTTCGTGCATGCATTAAATGGGTTTGCTTGAACCTTGGTTCGAGCGAACATTTTTTTGGTTTGTTCAAACCAATGAGTTCATTCGAACCCCAAAATGATAATTTTTGGCATGGGGTCATTTTTTACAAGTTTTCCTTCCTCATTCAAATTGTAAACCACTTTTGTGGGTTTACCCAACGGTGAATTTTCATAGAGCCTATCTTTTTATCCTACCTCTCTCTATTTGTCTATCTCTATCTATCTATTCATCTCTCTTCCTCTCCCCCTCTTTCTATATCTCCTTATATCTCTATCTCTCTATCACTCCATCTCACTATTGATATCTCTCTCTAGCTCTCCCTCTCCCTCTTCCTCTATATCTTTCTATTTCTTCCTCTCTATCTCTCCCTCTATCCATCCCTCTGTCTCCCTCTCTCACTATTGGAAACATAACATTTGTTTATTGATAATGGAGCCTAATTATCTTCCTAATTCAAAGGTTTTGTTCCAATTTTTTCAATCCCTCTAAGTGGATGCATAGCTCATTTGAAGCTATTACTTCTCCATTGAAACCTTTGTTACACAAAAAACATCATTTCCTAAATGTTCTATCAATTATCTCATGTATTACACAAATATATACAAAAAATAAATCAATTCTTTTCAAAATTAACCTTCCACACCTCTTTGGTGTACCCATTGCACACAAAGGTGTGATTGCTAGTTATTCATATTTTAATATTCAAATAAAAATTATGACACATATTCAACCGATGGATATTTCCCCCCTATTCTAGAAACAAATGGGACAAAATCATTAGAAATAGAAAGGTGGAATAGTGGATACGAATTTTGTGCAACTTGCTCAGATATCTGAACAGGCAGAGAAAATTTTAACTGTACTTCACATCTAAATCTGAAAATACAGTCCATGCGCCGTCAAATTTTGTTCTCTGATTTACCTTATCCTCCGTATTATGTACGATATTGGAGACACTCTGTCCATGTAATAATGCTGTATCTTACTTCAACGGTGGCTTTCGCTGTGGTTTACACGTGAATTTTAGTTTCTTTTTAACATGCCACCTTTCAGATGGGCAAAGTAAGCGAAATGATGTCATTTACGTAGTTAAATGCTGGCATCCTCATCCACATTCCCTCTCTCAAAAACTCTTTCGTGCTATGCTATGGATGGCATCTGCTATGGATATCCACGCACTATTCTTGCGCGTCCCACGTTTTGTGACCGCTGCCGTGGTAAAAGTCTCTCCTACTCCTCTTTAAATCGAGCATGAAAAAGGTTTGACAGCGACGATCATCGAAATGTGCCGCTACCACGCCGTCCCAGCGAAGGGGCCATCGAACCCTCTTGTCGGAACCACCTCACGAAAGGCCGAGCTTCAGCTTCTTCAAGGACAGGCGTCTCCTCCGTATCCACACCAACATTTTCAACCCACAAAAGGCAGGCGGGTCCTTCAGACCCTCTGCTTCCGCAACCTGACAGATGATGCTCAAACAATGAAACCTGCACCTGCAACTGCAAACCCTGCCAATACCCATCAGGGGATCGACGCTTCCAATTTCACCGACTTGAGCTTTCTTGAAGAGGAAGAGGATAAAGAAGACACAGGAGGAGAATGGGGTGATGACTGCGGAAGTGACACCGAGTGCTCCACTCCTCCTCAACACCCTATCCTATTTCCCCAAGAGCAGCTCTGCCACATTCTAGAGGTAAGTCTCGAATTCACCTTCACCCTCACAAACCCTCCTCTATTCTCTTTGTGCTCTGCTCATTTAATATATGCAACTGCAGGGGGTGTGCTCCTACAGAACACAACTGGAGGTGACGCTGGCTAGAGATGTGAGAGAAGCTCTGCGGATTGCTACAGAAAGAGTAGGCCTTTCTCCTCACAACGAGAGCCACAGAAACAGTAATCTGCGACTATTTGTAATGAACAATCTACGGTGCGTAGGGTATAATGCAGGTATCTGCAAATCGCGGTGGGAGGAAACCAACGGATACCCTGCGGGTTAGTATGTTTGCAATCTGTAGGAAGCAAATCTAGTCCATTAATGGGAACAGATTTCCACAATACATGAAGATTATTGCAAATCTAGTCAGGCTGTGATTTTCTTAACATATTTCTCATCTCTGCAGGTGATTATGAGTTCATTGACGTGATTGAGGGGGCAAAGAGTAATGATCGACTGTTGGTGGACATAGATTTCAGAGCGCAATTTGAGATCGCTCGGCCCACACCAGAATACGCAGCTTTGGTTCAGGTGCTTCCTACTTTGCTGGTGGGAAAGGTGGATAGGCTTCGTGACATCATCTGGATAATGTGTGACGCGGCGAAGAGATCGCTGAAAGCGAGGGGAATGCATCTGCCCCCGTGGAGGAAAAAACGTTATATTGAAGCCAAATGGTTGGGTTCGCAGAAGCGCAGCACCAGCCCCCTGCGTGAGCAGCACGAGCAGCACCTTCTTCTCAGGCAATTCGCCGGGATCGGTTCCTTCCAAGGCATGGAGTGGAACGCCTGCTTTCTTCACCAGATGGAACTGCACTTTGAAAAGGCGGTCAGAGAAGCTAACAAGGACGCTCGGCAAAAGCTTAAAAGCCAGCGGCAGGAGCATCCCTCCACTGCCCTGCTTTCTTTCCAGAGTAATCTCAAATCCAGAGTTAGTGGTAAGGGAGAGAATCCTGCCGGAAGGATTTCTGGGTTAGGCAAGGCATTGGCACAGGCAGTCACTCGTAGCAATACCAGCAACGTATATTAACTCAAATAATGGGAGCTTCGTTTCCATATTCTCTTGTTATTAATAGGAAAGGGGGACTGTAATGTACAGGGATATGAAGCAATCCTTCTCAGCTGTGAATATAATTTCGTCTCTGGTAGACAGAAACATTAACTAAACTACCAAATTCTCAACAGAATAAGGATTTCTGTATTTTGTTGAGAAGATACACCGCTTTGCATTTTCATTCGGTTTGTGCATATGGAAATCGATCCAAGCCAGAAAGGAATCGTCTTAGTGTAAAATAACCAGAAATTCCAGAACTCTCTTTCTGGGAAAAAATGTTTATTCAAAAAACCCAACCTACCTACTGTCTTTTCTGGTGTCAGTAACCTAATCCCATTCTCTGTTTTAGGTTTTACTTTTTGAGATCCACCAAATCATGTTTCCGCCCATAGAAGCTAGCGTTCAATAGCTTAACGCATAGACAAGCCACGGACAAATATAAAAGCGATCAATTGAAAGAAACAGATACTCTCTGCCAAACCTAGATACGCTGCTGTAGAAGGTCGGGCCTCATACAGCGATTTGGGCGTTTATGGTTCTAGGTTCGAGATTCAGTAGGTTCAGAGGTTAAACGCCTATAACTTTTCTAGGCAATGAATACTTTTTAATAAGTGTGATTGTAGTTTCGAGTTTGTCTGGTATGATTTTATGTGAAAGTTTACAAGTATCAAATGGTGTGATCTTTATTTTGTATTTTTATTTAATCATATACATTAGTTTCTTATATACACACATTTTTATATATGTATTTTATTTGATCATTTATCACATGGTGTATTATTATTTATCTTCCATTCTAATTTTGTAATAATTTAAATATTTAAAAGATTATATGTATAGATGGGCTAATCTGTCTTTATACACACATTTCTATACATGTGCCTTATCTAATTATTTATCACACATGTGCATTGCTGGAACCTTCCCATTCTAATTTTGTAATACTTATTAGATCATTTATCACACTTGCATACTATTAAGACCCTCCCATTCTAATTTTGTAATATTTTAATTATTTTAAAAGATTATATATATATGGGGTTAGTTTATCTTTATACACACATTTCTATACATGTGTCTTATCTAATCATTTATCACACTTATGGACTATTAGGACCCTCCCATTCTAATTTTGTACTATTTAAACATTCTAATTGTCAATAGTGTAGTTATTAGTTTATATTGCATTGTGTGGATTTAACCCACATTAATGGTAATTCATAAGTTACTTTTTGTGAGGACTTTAAATTGATGTTGTAATAAAGAAAAAATTATCTTCTAATCATGTATTGTAATAGAGTATTGATCTTAAGGAGGTTGTGCTCTTGATGAAGCTAGTGATTCTTGTGATCAATATAAATATATTTTGAGCATTGTTACTTTCACATATATTGTTTTATTTTATTAATATTTTGTAAGCAAAGATCCTAAGTACTATCAAAATGTTTTTTAAAGACATGTTCCACAATAATAGTATAAATTTACGATTTTTCTGTGATTGTCTAGAGTTTGCACTCATTTTGTTCTCTCAAAATTTTGGTGATTATAAAATGATTACAAAAGTAATGACACTATCAACTCTCTTGAAAATCTACTATTTTTTTTTTACTTGTAAGTAGTTTTTTCAAAAGTAGAAATAATCTATAGAGGGTTTCAATTATCTATAGAAGAGATGTTACTTTTTGTCCAAGTTACATTCCCCATTGCAATGTTGGAACTTACATACCCTACAATTTTAACTTCATAAATTGTATCTACTTTAATGTCAATCCTCATAATATTTTTTATGACTCATTTCAAACCATAACCTATTATTTTATATTCCAAGGACCATATTTATAATTATTTATGTTTAATGTTGTGATTTTTGATGTTATATTTTGTTGTGACTAACCTGTAATCTTTTGTATAAACATCCTATGTCTAGATTAAAGCATAGATGCATAGGAATCTCTATAAGTTTGTTTGTATCATCAATAGAATAATTCCATATGACTATTTCCTAATATCCAAATAAGACAAATTTCAATTAGGTGGTAAGATGAGTGAGTTTAGCTTACTTTTAATTCCTTTCTTTTGACTCCTCTCAATTTATAATGTTAATTATTTGGAAATATATCCCCTTTTGGATTTACCATTATCTTTTTCTATTACAACATATAACATTGCTCATTACATGCTTCTACATTGGATAATATTTCTCAATCCCATGTTTTTTGGTTCTCTCATGTTATTTACAAGCATCCCACAACACTCTTAATACCTCAAGCTTGCAATATCATATTGTTCACTTGAATTTTGGTTACTCTCCAAGTTCTAGGTAATTCTATATACATTCTCCATTGTCTTTATGCATTTACTAGTTATTGGTACTAACAATTATTGACTTCTTTCCATTATTATTGTATCAAGGAGAAATTCTAATATTTTTGTTGTAAGTAGCATAAAAATAAATCCCAATCAACAATAGAGCACAATGTAAAGCAAGAAACATAAAAATAATGAAACAATATCACCTGGTCTTCATGCCTCCATTGAATGACCTCTATTGCCCTTCTCTACCTTGTTGCAAATTGTATGATTGCCCTCATATTTTGAGTACAACTATGACCTATGCCTAAGACAAGAAAGATATTGAAGTATTATGAGTGCTCAAGTATTCAAGTTCTCAAGCATGCTGGAAATAACTTTGTATGTCCAAAATGACTTGAGAGAGAGCCTTTTAAAGAATGCCAATTTGAGAATGGATGGCCATGATTAAAAGTTTATAAAAACCTAAGATCAAAGGCTAGGATTCAATGTGATGAGGAGCATTAGGGTTAGGGAAAAATTAGGTCAAAGTTAGGGCAAGCTTTGAAATAAAGGTTTGAGATTTATTTGAAAGAAATTAAATCAATGGTGGAAAAAAAGAGGTAGTTGGAATAATATAAATTATTTAATTTATAAAGGAAAGTTGACTTTTGGGAGATAATGGTTTAATTCATAATTGGGAATAAGACATAAGGCAATAAATAATTATTCAATTATTTATTTGGTGGGATGGAAAATGGGTTAAATAAATAAATTTATTTAATTGAAGGATACATGGTAATTTTATTAAATAAAATTTAATGGTAATTATTTAATTGTAGGTGAAAATGAAAAATAGGTAATTAAATAAATTAGAAATTTATTTAATTATTGGAAGGAATAAGGATCAATTAGTGATTTATTTAAACAAATAAATGTAATCTATATATTTAAATAATCATAGAGGAATAATTAATACTTTAATTATGTAAGGGAGAAGTGTGGTAATCATAGAAAAATGTAGCTTGAGGGCCTAGGTCATTTTTATGTGTCTACAATTATAGTTTTTATTTGAAGTATTGGTTTCTTTCAATGTTTTTAAGAGATACTAGTGTAATGTAGTTCCTAAAGTTGTACATCCTTACAATTTCATGTTATGTATTGTGCTCACATTGATATCTATCCCCTCATATTTTTTATGCTCACTTTTGTTTTTGTTATATCTCTTGTGTTTATTTTCATAATTTTTGTTTAAGTATTTTATTGTCTTTTCTATCCTAAGGTGTTTGAAAACTTCAAGAACTAAAGTTTCCTAGATGTGAATACGACATGTATACATCTATGTGACAAACTAATGTCTTGAAACTAGTAGTCATCAAGGGACTATTTTTGAAGATTTTTTTCACCTCATTTGGATGCTTAAGTTTGTAAAATACCTTATTTTGCATGTCCAAATGATTTTTTTAAAAGAATGTAAGAATTAGATAGCCCCCTACAAATTGTAGTGGACCTAGTAAACCTTATTCACATGATCGGTGATGCTAGCATGACAAACCCTCTGGTACCACAAGGATGGGTCGAGACTAGACCTTGTGACCTCTTACCTACAATAGGATTTTTTAGCCAATCAAGCTAGGGCCTTTTCTCTCATTCCCAAATGACTCTTAAGACCTTTAACTATCCTTAATTTCATTATATATTTCCAAGAGATTCAATACATGTTATTCTAAGTGAAGGTATTTAATTACATGAGGGTTTGTAAATATCTTCCCTTTTCTATCATCTTATTATTTTCTTTTAAATAAATAGATTAAATCCTATTATTTCAATTTGCATTGTTACTTTTTGATCTCCTAGTTGTTCCTATTCGTTTTACAAATTGGATACATTTCCCGAGGAAAAAGTGGATTTTGGTCAATCTTATCATATAGAATTGTTGGATAACAAATTTTCCTTCTCAAATAAGTAATTTCTATGACTCTATTATGCCCAAAAATTGAAGAAATAAAGTAACAAATAGTTGGGTAAGTTGTTGATAAGCTTCCCCCTAGATTTTAATGAGGTACAACTCCCTCTTATGATCAAACTTTTTTTATTTTTAGAATTTTAAGATGAGGTATACATTTAACCAAAAAGTAGGAAAGGAAAGCTAACACTTATACATAGCCATGTCATAAATGCAATCATAAGATTAAATGCACATAAAGATTTTAAATTATTTTCAACAATGCATAGTTTATGAAACTGAAAGAATTTCAAAGAAATGAATACCACCAACACTTCAACACACAGATTGAAATACAAATAATAGCTAGCTAACTTTAGATTTAAATTTCATCACACCCCAGAAAGAAAATGAATGCCACAAAAATGAATACCACATTTACAAAGAAAGGAAATATCGAAATACTTACCCAAGCTTATATACTTAGAAATAAATATGAAAGCATCACATTCAACTTCACATGTGCATAGATAAAAATGAATTCCTTCAAGAACTAACAAATTTTTTTGTTCCTTCTTTTGATTGAGTCTCACTCTTACTCTACAATGTAATGGGGATCAAAATTTTAGAACCTTTTATCATCCTTTGACTACATATTTAAAGCCTTCAAAATGTAATGGTCAAAGAGTCTTGAAATCAATTCTTTAAAAGAATCAAATGTTAAAATTAAAAAACAATTTAAATATTATAAACTTTAAAATTCAAAGAAATATGTGTCTATTACTAAGGTAGTTGGTTCTATGGGCCCACATTTTCTTTATCGGCTGGGTCATGTTGACTGGCTGTCACATGTGCTTTGTAATCCTTGAATGCATGAGTGACAATTGGAATCTCAGTGTGTTGAGGAATAGTGACATTCTTGGTCCTGAGTTTCTAAAGAACTTTATTGCTATAAAGGGTGGCAATTCTAGTAGTGAGATTGGCTAGAAAATTCTCATACCATGACAATGTTGAATCAATTCTATCCAATCTCTTCAAGTTGTTCTTAGTGA